>QQNG01000289.1:0-141947 GCA_003666085.1 Pseudocercospora crystallina
TAGCCTATAGACGCCAACCTAACGCGCTTTTATATACGTATTAAAGTGCTTCAACTACTCTAGACTAAGCGTATTGTTTGTCTATCTATTCTTAGAGACCGAGAGCTTCTAATTACGCGGTATATCTGCCTCCTCGTACTATACAGAGATGTAAACACGGCCCTTATAGATAATAAAGGGTGGGATTGTATACCTAGTAGCACAAATACTCTAGATTACTGTAACCTATTTACGGTTACTAGGCTAAATAAGCTGAGGCCGAGTACGTCTCTCTAAACTAGTAACTACGTTTATAGACCTAATAATACCTATCTAAAAGCCTATCTTATTAAAGTTGTGGGTGTTATAGTTATAGATACTATACTTAGCTTTAGTATCCTTAATAAGCTTGAACTACGCGTTAATTACCTTAGGATCTTCCTAGAGTATTCTCTAGCGGTCTTTTACTCGGTTGAAGGCTATTTTAAGCTTATTTGAGCGCGTTACGAATCTTTCGGCCTAGTTCTTACTAACTAGCTCTCTACCTCGTATACTAAGCAATTTATCTGCTATATCTGCTACCTTATATAAGCGAGGCGTAAATCCTCGCGAGTCTAGGTCGAGAATATATCGGACAATCGTCTACTCTTCGGTCGTAGTAAGCTTACGTTATATAGGTCGTGAATCGGGGCGATAGGTAGTTCCGTGGTATCGGCTAGTTAGCGTTAAAGGAGGTACTTTATATACTATAGCCGCGCGTCGGAGGCTTCGAAATTAGCGCTAGTAGTAGGTAGTAAGGGTAAGAAGGATTCTGCCTTCTTAATTCGATAATTATATACTATGTTATTGAGATATTATACGTTAATTAAGAAGTTAATCGTACTAAGAAATTTTGACTAGCTTAGTAGTGTAACTAGCTTAGTAGTGGAATACGTTATATATAATACTTAAATAATTTAAAGTAGAGAGCTAATTTCTAATTATTCTATTTCGAGTAGGAAGCTAATATACTCGAGATTTAGTTAAGGAGATTTAATTTCTAGTAGTCGATTATACTACAGAAGGCTACCTACTCTATATTTTTAATAAGGAGGATAGTTTTCTATAGAATAAATCTAATCTAGGAGGCTATATAATACTAATTTTTAAGGGCGGGATAGGCTTTCTAGCCCTAAATCTATTTTAAGAGGCTATTTACTATATAATTTCTTAGAATAGGATAGATCTTCTATAATTAAGTCTTATTTAGGAGCGTAATAGTTTAAGATTTCTAAAGAATAGGATCTTAGATTTCGATTAATATTATAATTAGGATCGATTAATAGAAAGTTTTTATATAATTAGGATCCTATATACTATAACTTTTTTAATCGAGCTAGGTAAAAAGTTTTTACTTTAGAATTTTCCTATAGTAAGATATACTTACTTACTCGTTTTGTAGTTAGTAAGCGTAGTTAGTATTATTTCCTCGAGGTAAGAGTAGATTATCTAATACTAGGTAAGGTTAGCTCCCTTCTTATTTTATAGTCGGTAGGCGTAGTTAGTATTCCTTTTCTAAGATAAGAGTAGTTTATATAGTACTAAGTAAAGTAGACTCGCTTTTTATTTTATAGTCAGTATTTCTATAGTTAGTATATATTTTTAATATACTAGTATCCTACTAGATAGTATAGTTATCCGTACTAGGTCGGAGATATATTAGAGTAGACTATACTTATATATAGTGTTTTTAATTTAAAATTATTGTAGTAATATCTCTTATATAGATACTAGTAAATCGATACCTCTTTAAGTAATAAGACTTTTAAGGAATTATCTCTCGATACTACTTTAAACGACTATACTATCGGATTACTAGCTAGCTATATATAAAATTAGTTATTCTAATAGAGATATATCTATCGACGTAGTCTTAGAGTTATATAAATATTCGTACTATTAATTAGCTCTAAATTCGATTAGTCGCTCTATACTTTTTATAATTCTTAATCTTACTATATAGCCTTCCCTCTTACTTTCTCTTTTATACTAGGCGCCTCTATCCCTTACTTTCGATTTCCCTATAGTAACTACCTTTCTATACGCGTTATTATTACTAGAGGGCTTACTTCCCCTCTTATCGCCTCTAATAATAGATAATATAACTAATAACGCGTTATTAAGCTAACCGCCTTCTTAGAATAGCTAACTATACTACTACAAGGGCGAGATAGCTACTAAGGTTACTATAAAAAGCGGCTAGATATATATAGAGTTAGCTTAAAGATAGCCTTTAAAGAGCGTACGCTATAAAAAAGTATTTCGATTTAAGCTAGATATAGTTATATTTCGCGAGATTAAAAAATATTAGAAGACGACTAAGCTACTTTTTTTAAAGATAGTATTCTAATAGCTAGTATAAGAGATTACTCTTAGCTTTAAGTAAAGCCTTTAATGTTAGGTATAGTAATAGAGGTACTCTAAGAAGCTATAGAAATAATACTAGTTTCTAAATTTAAGAACGTAAATCTATACGCTATTTATATAAAAAGAGTAATAGTCTAGTAGAAGGATATAAAGCTTATAGCTTATTTCTATCGTATATTCTACGTTATATTTTAATTAGAAATATATAGGTAATCTTCTTTAAGCTTACTTTAACTTTTCTACTTTTACTAATTAATTTAGCTAAGACTCTTCTACCAACTACGATATACTAACTACGTACTACTACTATAGCTCCTTAAGCTTCTTAGGTATCTTAGTAGGGCTATAAACCTTACCTCTACCTTAGATAGTATAGGTAAGCTTCTAATATTACGAGTAAGGTCTATAGCCTCGCTTATAACTTCGACGCTACTACTATAAATAAATAACGCTAGCGATACTAATACCTCTACTACTACTATATCCGCTCGCTTATACCTCTATCTATATCTCTACGCTATTCGCTCTCGTATATATTCTCGTATAAAAGTAGTAGTATTTATAAGATCTAGTTAAAGAAATATAACTTTAAGTAGCGCCGCTAAAGAATACGCTAGTACTAACTATAGAAATTAGTATAGTACGAACTAAAGCGACTAGTAACCTTAGCTATAATAACTCTAATTACCCTACGAATAAAAAGGGTAAATCGATAAATAGTAAGTAATCTATAAAGAGTAGGAAGGATATATCGCTAAGATCTAAGCTATAGAGCTATAGTATAAGTCGCTATAGTAGACTAAAACTCTAGAAAAAGTACTAGAATTATAATAATAATAGAAATCTAAGAGCATTTTTAAAGAAGGTTAGAGAAGGCTATATATATTTTATAGTTAGTAGAACGTAGTTAGTAGATACTAATAGCTATATAGGTAATACGCTTCGCTAAATTAGATTCTACTAGTAGTCGACTAATCTTCTACTCTCTCTTAGACTATTTACTTACTTATATTACGAGATTACTACTAATCTAAAAACTATATTTACCTACGACGCCTTAGAGATTCGCTTCTAGAGGGAGGCGATCCGCTATTTATAGAAAGCGGCAAAGGCGGCTCTAGTATAGATATTTAAAGGTAGAACTCTAAGATTTTATTTACGTAAAGACTATACTAATAAGACTTAGATACGAACCTCTTTATAATCTACGCTAAGTATATTACTATTTAGTCTAAGGATATTTAGCTACTTAAGTAGCTAATAAATAGATAGAATATTACTATCTTCTTAGATTAGTCCTTATAAAGTATTTTAATAAATTAATAATAAATATTAATCGAGAGATCGATACTAACGATTTATAATAGTTAAGAAGCGTTACTAGAAGATACCTACTATAGGTTTTAATAAAATAAGCCTTTTCTACTAGCTTTTAAATAAATAATAAACGTGTTTCCTAAGAAGCTTATATCTTTTCTCTCTATCTTCTATATATACTACTTACTCGCTAAATTATAGTTAGTAGGGCGTAGTTAGTATATTATAATAGTTATTTTTAATAAAGTACTTTTTATTCCTATTAGTAGCGGATTATATATACGTATATATATAATACTATATAGGTACCTAATACTTAACCTACTTTTATATAAGATACTTAGTTATATATCTAATATAATAGGTAACCTACTAAACCTACTAGTTTTACCCTATTACCTATTATATAGAGTAATAGGTTAATTTTAACCCGTACTAGTACCTATACTAACCTATTATAGTATCTAAGCTCTTCGAAGTCTCTAATAGATCCTAAGATAGCTATATAGACTTTAATTATTAGCTATTCTACGTATTCTTAATAACGGGTATTATATTGTTTTTATAGATTACTTTAAATCTTATATATAAGTTAGTAGATAGAGAATAATAAATTAAAGGAAAAACGGACTTAACCTATTAAAACTTACTATAAAAGTAAACTTAGTAACTTAACTAATCCTAACTATATAGTTCCTCTACTAGAGTATATAGTCAATAGAGTTATTTACTATTCCTTTATATAAAAGGAGGTGTAAGAAGAGTCTTAGGCATTTAACAAATATACCCGACATCAATGCCCGAAGAAATGCTACAGAAAGGTTAGAATAAATTTTTGCAGGGATGAGACCATGGTAAGAGATTACGTGGGACGAGTAACGTCTCCCGCAGGTCTGACCTAGGCACTTACCCATCGGCGCGTTCGCTGAAGCGGCGTAGCTGGCGTACGTGTCTGTGAGATAGCCCGAAAGTACGCAATCAAACTCCACCACAGCAAACCCGAAAAGACGCAAGGACGCTATCGACACCCAAGCAGACACCCCTTGAATAAGCGGAGGCACTGCAAGAGCAAACCAAAAGATACCGATCGCCAGCACTGGAGCTGCCACATAGAAGCCAAACAGCTTGTCCTCCGGTTCGATGCTCTTTTGCTGTTGCGTAAGTTTGCGGACCATAGCCATATCGTAGACTCTTGTAACAAACGTGAACCCGACGCCTACAGCCATCGATAGTAGGACGAGCGAAGCCTGACGGTTGCTAAAATGGTAGCCTTCGGTGTAGATAACCCCAAGAGCCTCTGAGAAGAGATAGGTTACCCCGTAGACGGTGGCGGCCATTATTGATGTCAGAAACACAATTGGCTCAGTAAAGAACAGTCGTAGAGGAAGGCATAGCGAGTTCTTGACGAAAGTTTTCAAGTCTGAGGTTCGATCGCATTCGTCGATGGAAAGTGCGGAGAAGCTGGTTTTCCGGGCTACTGCTTTCACGTGCTGGCGTAAAAGCTGCGATGGACGAAATTCCATCATGCCCATGCCTAGAAATCCAGGTCAGTGGCCGCTTTTCAAATTCAGAAAAGGCCTTGTATCGACATGAAGAGTATCGTGCAGACGCCTGCTATGCAAGCCGCACCATAGAACAACCAGGGCCTACGACCGGTTATTGAACGAGTATCGTGACGATTCCAGGGCTGATACTGACCATCTAGCAGAGGACAACGCGACGTATGTCGCGATGGGCGGTCCCAAGGCCAGTCCAATCACAGCTCCCGCAATCCACAGATGAATTACCCAGATACGCGCCTCCAGATTCCACATGTTCTCGATCGATCCACAAGCCACCACCGCCGGCATCGCTGAGAGCAAGCCTGTGACAAAACGAAAAGTCACGGCGACTGGAAGTATTGGCCATGCTGCAATTATCAGACATCCAGCAGGCCATCCGAATGTCGATGTTACATAAATCGTTCTCCCTCCAAATGACTCGGCAAGAGGAGGGAAAATCAGACCTCCCAAAGCCTGACCGAGAAGATAGGTCGTCGTGAAGCAGAATACACCCAGCGTTCTGGAAATTCCGAGTGATGCACTCGTCTCGAGAGCAATGGAGGATCCGGTGTTGGAGACCTAGGGCAAGCATTAACGTACGAAAGCGACAAAGAACGCGAACGAAAATGGAACGTACAATCGTCATGAAGAATTCCAGAAAGATGATGATTGCAGAGTCGTATGCTTTCCGCAGAAGAGGCCATCGTCTCGGATGTTTGTCACTGTTCTCCTGCCAACGCACGACACCATCGTTGTCGACGCTAAAGCCTCTCTTGAAAAGCGCATCGGACACATGAGGAGGTATCATCTGTTCCTTGCTCTGATCAAACGAAGACATCGAAGTTGCAAACGAAGTCTCCGCGTAAGTTTGTCCATTTGTTGCTGAGTCTGAGTGGCAAAGGCGTGACGGCGACGTGGAAGCATCATCCTGTTCTGACTGTTGCGCGTGCTGCGCCTGCATTTCTGTTACCAACGTTTTTACCAAGATGGACCAATGCTCTCAGCTGTAGAGTTCCCAAGGCTGCAAGTAGGAGCCGGCCCGCTGCCCAATCTGCTGATTGATCAGGTAAGAGAGAGGCGAGTCCAACTTACAGGGACAAACCTTTCTGTGCCGTCTTCTCACGTTGTATACGGGAGCACTTGAATTTGTTCCTACTCACCCGGGGCCAACGCTCGGTCCTGTTGATCTGCAAGACCCCGAGACATCTGGGCGACAATAAGCGATCGTGGGCAATTTCCAGCGTCAGCGAACGGTACGCATCGACCCGTGCCATCGAAATGAATTGACTGTCCCAGTTCGAAACGCAGATGAAGTTGCAAATACTGGGCAGTGTTCAGCTAACATCATTGGTATTCCGGGTGCCGATAACAAACTATCATTCCATAGGATGCCAGCACTCAAAGAGTGACGTGCTCATGGATGGTAAATTGATGTAAGACGGCTCTCGGCGACCGGTGTATACCAATAGTTTGGACCCGGGTGTCTGTGAGGAATGGACAGAGGCTGAGATCGTCGTAAGTATGGAGGCGTGCCGCGATTACCAGCTGGAGAAGGACGAGAACAAAGCGAAAGGTACCGACAGATTTCATGGCCAGCACTCATGGTGAGCCCACGAATTTGTCAAATTATGGCGGTGCCACAACACAGCAAGTTTCCCTGAGGCTCTGTAGCTTCATCGCTCTACAAAGCAGCTTTAAGCTATCTTGACCACGACCTTTCCAAGATGGGAACCGGAGTAGAGATACTTGAAAGCATCCTTAGCATCCTCGAACTTGAAGGTCTTGTCAATCACCGGGTGGATTTGATGCTCGGCGTAGAACTTCGTAAGTTCTTCGAACCTTTCTACAGTGCGAAAGGCGGGAAAGGTCAGCAGAATGTTTTAGACATCCCGAGGCTCGAACTTTTGATTACATACCTCGAGGACCGTTCAATATGCCTTTCAGTGTAACGTTGCGGCGCAAAGCCAGCACATTGGTGTTAATCCGATCTCCGGGTGCATCTTCTTTGCCAGACAAATAGCCGATGCAATTGATAAGGCCGCCGAACGCAACGCAGTCGAAGCTTTTCCGCAGAGTCTGAGCTCCACCATTTTCGAAGATGATATCCGCGCCCTCGTTGTCGGTGATCTTCATGATCTCATCCTGCCAGTCTGGAGTGGACTTGTAATTGACGCCAAAGTCAGCGCCCAGTTCATTCTTGGCCCTCGCAAGTTTTGCATCTGACGAGGACGTGACTGCCGAAATGTTAGGATATACTCATTCAAGTCTGAGACAACGCTAAGACACCACGTAGGACGACGAACGTCGTTCGCAGGTCTAACCCAGGTATTTACCTATGGTGCGCAGTCCAGCGGCGTGGGCAATCTGCAGTCCGGAGATAGCAACTCCACCAGTGCCTTGCAACAATACAGTCTCTCCTCCATTTGCCGGTTCTCCAATGGTTCGGAACCCGTTAATGGCCTAGGAAGTGAAGCGCAGAAGGTCAGCGAGTGTCTTGGCCAACGATCGTCTTCTACGCTTGAGCTACTTACCATCCACGCCGTCACCGCGGCGATTGGAAGACAGGAAGCTTCCTCCTTGATGCAATAGACAGATCAGCATCTACGTCGTGAATGAGCGAGTTTTTGCGTACATCTGTCATGTAGTCCGGTACTGCGACCAAACCATAGGCAGGAAACACTCTGTACTCTGTGAGACAGCCTGGAAGGGGCAGACCGAGACCTGAAGCCATGTCTTTCTCCTTAACCTGTCCAGTGATGTGTGTCTGGTTGAAGATGGCCATGACTCGCTGCCCCTTTTTCCAGTGAGAGGTGCCGGCCTCCAAAATGGTACCGCAAATATCAGAGCATGGCACGAGATCCACGGCCTCGCCTACGGTCTTGTGGTGGTTATATAAGCCCATGCATACTAGTGTACTGTGTCAGTTGGGCCAAGAAGCGCACGACTCCAAGGCATGCAGACCTTCGGTGTCTCGGTAATTCAGTGACACGGTGTTAATTTTCACAAGCACCTCGCCGTCGCGAGGCTCCGGCACCGCTGCTGTGCTGCAGAACGAAGGGTGGAAGGTTAGCGAGTGTCCCAGACATGGAAGAACTTCCGGCGGTCGATTTCTTACCCGAGTCGCAGCTTGTCCAGTCCATCCTGACCCGTCAACTGAAGGCATGTCAGGTCCGCTCAAAATGAGGTGCGTCGGCGGTGTCTTACCCACTGCCTCATTTCACCGGTCGGCGCCATGATCACGATCTTGGGCTGCGTGTTTCGAGGGCGGCGACAGCACGCTTTTCGATGCTCATCTTTGCAGCCATGCTGGAAGTCGATGATATATAAGCAGGTGGATATGATGATGATAGCCTAGACGGCGCTGCCATGGGCCTATCTGGGAGCAAACGCCGCCGGGAGATGGACGACAAGGAGCGTGGTGGAAGTTGCCGAACTAAAGGCAGCTCCCGACTAGGTACGTAAGGTACTACATGCACAGGTACGTAAGCAGCACATGGATAAGGTACCCGCCCGACATGTACATCCATTATTCACTTCCAAACAGAGGTTGTACATGCACCCGGCAGCTGCCTGGCATACAAGAGACATACCCGACATACCCCATCACAACACCACATCTGTGACCATCCCCCTCCACCCCCACCTCCACCTCCACGGTCTGCCTCATCCGAACGCGTTTCGCCGACCCGACAAGAGAACGGCCGCCGGACTGCATCGTCAGGGCACTGCTATGTACATGTCGCTGATGGCATGGAGGAGACATAACACACCATGCACGACGTCGACTTCCGCATCGCAGCCGCCGCATCGTCGGTTGGGTCCAATTTGTTCGCCGCTCTGTCGACGCTCGCCATTGCACTGATCGTGCTGCTGGTCATCAGGCACTATATCCCCCTCCGAACGACTCCCGCCTACTTGGTCGTCCCCGTGTTCCTGGCGCTTTTCCTCCCTGCCAGTATTATTCTGCTCGTGCCCATCGATCTGGCGTCAGCGCACGCTGGTAGCGAAGAGACGGAGCATTCAAATGCTATATGGCTGCCAGAGAGGGCGCTTCTCGTCACTTGGCGGATCACATATTGGCTTACATTCGTCCTGACATGGTTTCTCCTACCACTCCTGGGCGATTACTGTGATTCCGGGTACCAACAGCCGAAGGATCGGGCAATTTATTCCTTGCGGTCAAACTTGCGATACCAGGTGGTAGTCCTGGCTTCGGGTATGGCAGGGCTGGTCTATTTTATCATCGAAAACGGGTTCCACGGCGCGTCCATCAAAGGTCTGCTCATCGGTAAGTCCCCAAATAGACCTGCAGAGGGCACTCTTTGTCCTAAGTGGTGTTCCGCCAGTCTCAGAATCTGATCGAACTGTCCTGACATCTTTCACAGCACTGGCGTACGCCTGGGGCCTGATTCTCGCCATAGGTCTGATGGGTCACGGCTTAGTCGCTTTGCCGAGGAGACTATTCAGGAACGCGGATGTGAGCTCACGATTACGATGGCTCCAACAGTCTGCTCCGACAATCAAAGATCAGCTGGACGACGCCACGGATAAGCTTGAACAACTCGAGCACACCGTTATTCAGTTGAAGAGGCATAAAGGCGGTGCAAGTCGCGCTCAGCAATTATGGGTCGATGAGCTCGCCGAAGTCTCAACCCTGCCCGACACGAGGGCGGGGGCCGCAGCAACACAAGCCGGAAACATCAGTATCCCAGCGGTGGTCACCGACCGTTATCTCGCCGACCTCTCGCGCAAACTCAAACGAGCAAGGCATCGCAAAGCTCGTTTCGTAGACGAGTGGGACCATCTATGCCAGCGCGCGCACGAGATGCAAACAATTTTGGACTCCGCGGCGTCTAAGAAGCTCGACTTTGGACGCAACATTCCGGCCACCAACACAGTGTTGAATAGGCTGACACTGCTAACGCCACATACTCGATATCATTTGCACATGAACATTATACCCGCCGGACGTGTAGCCCTCTCCGCACTGCTGGCCATGGCGTCTGTCTCTATAATATGGAGTGAAACTGTCAAAGCTTTCGCGCCATCTCTATCCATCATTGGCATTACCGTTGTCCATCGCTCGGATCCGAACACTGGAGGTCAAATCAACATTGTCGGTCAAGTCATAGCGGCAGCATGGCTTCTATATATGGACACAGCGGCTCTTTATGCCATCCAGGACGTCAAAGTATGGGGAAATCGGGCTTTGGTAAAGCGCAATACGTACTCAGAATCGGCAACTTGGTATAGCTTGCAGGTCGCCAAACTCACCGTACCTTTGTCGTACAACTTCATTACGATGATGCCGGTGAATTTGTACCGGGACACAAGCTTCTACAAGTTCTTGGGTCAATTGATCAATCTCACGCCGCTAGGTCAGGGGTTCAATTCATTCTTTCCGTGCTTCTTACTTCTGCCCGTCATTGCCAGCTTGTTCAATTTGTATGGCAAGGCTAAGAAAACCCTCGGATTCGGAGTGCTGGAAGACGACAGCGAGGCTAATCCGTCTGGGTTTGGGACTGGTGGATGGAGAGAGGGAAAGGCTCTCATCGACCGCGAGCTGCAGAGCCGTGGAGGAGAGGGCACACTTGGCCTTGAGACGCGAGGATCGTCTGTGGACTTGGAGCGCGGCGGTGGAACAAGCACAGCTCGTTTGTCTTCGTCGAGGAGGCCGCCAGAACCGCCCATAGATTCACCGCAAAGCCGTGCAGCGGAGCCCATGTTCCGCGACGAAGACACTCGGCAAGCAAACAGGCAGTTCGCCGCTATCACTACCCAAGCAGAAGAGGAGCAAGAAGAAGACGATAGCGCACGGCACTTTTATCAGGACTTCACGGAAAGGGTGAGGAACACGTTTGACACAGCCGAGACGCCAGAGTGGATGCGCAACATCGGCAGCGCATTCAAGACGCCCAAATGGATGCAGAGAGAGCAAGGCGATGACACGGGCGGGGCTGGTCTTTCGCGGTGGTTTGGGGGGAGAGCAGAAGATGGTAGACTTCGGATCTAGAAAGGGCGTGTCATTTGGGTCAGCGATGGCGCTTCGGAGATGATGGAACAGGACAGATAGGAAATCGTCAGTACTATCAGATGCGTTATGTGCCAGGTCGCATCCCCAGAGCCTCGTCTCACGCAACGTAGTCAGAGTTGTACCTGATAGTACCTTGTGTGTAGGTCGGTCGGTCGGAGGGATTGCGTGAGAACGGAGGACTTTTCGGACCCGAACCGCGACGCGACCCGCATCCCGCATCCCGCATCTCTTGGCATGATGCTTTGGCTGGCGGTTCCTGAGGTTCGAGGTTAGGTTGCGTCGGCTCTGGAAGCCTGGTGAGACTGTGAGACTGGAGTCGATGATAAAAATCATCATACCTTAGCTCCTAGGTCGTGCATCCTGTCACCCATGTCATGAGCAGAGTGGAAAATAATCATGTCGGACTACAATGGTCGGTGCAATGATCCCATGCAGTGCAATGCAATGCACCGCGGCAACGATATGGATGAAGACGTTGGCTTACCTCGACGGTGGCAGTGGAACACAATGTTGGGGGCGAGGGCGAGGGCGAGGGCCAGGGCCAGGCTGCACGTCGACGTCGACGTCCGGACTTGAGCACCTTCTTCAGCACGCTCGACCTCGTCGACACGTCGGGCGCGCGACAGCCGCACAATGCGAACTCGCTGCCGTTGCCGCAGGATGTCTCGGCCGCTTTCGTACGTTGCATGCTCCTCCCAAGCGCGCACACAGACAGTACATGGACTCGCATTGACATGCCCTCGCTGACCAATGGCTGTGCCTTGGTAGAGAACGCTGGCCAACGCCTTTGAGATGATGAGAGGGCCCGCCAGTAACATCAGCAATGGCAATGGCAATGGCAATGGCAATGGCAATGGCAATGGCAATGGCAACGGCCGCAACGAGCACTCGGAGCTTATGGAGACGCTGGTGCAGAGCGTAGGTACACACAACCAGAAGAAGAGGACCAGCCCTCGGTGAAGCAAGACGCATAGGCTCACACTCCTCACTTCTAGCTAATGGCAAGCGCGGAGCATCCACCAACCGAGGTCGCCGGCGTCTCAGACGAGTTCCTCGAGCAACTAGACCGAGTCCCCAAGAAATCACTCGAGAAGACCCCCGACGCGAGCTGTCCCATCTGCGCGAACCCATTTCTCGATGGTACCCCTATGCCCTCCACCTTACTGGCTCGTCCTGTCCAATGCTGATGGCTCGAGACAGATCCACACCCGCTCGTCGTGCGCCTGCCATGCCACGGCGGCCACTTCTTCGATCTCGAATGCATATCGCCGTGGCTCAAACTCAACGCAACG
Organism: Pseudocercospora crystallina; assembly: GCA_003666085.1. Taxonomy (NCBI): domain Eukaryota; kingdom Fungi; phylum Ascomycota; class Dothideomycetes; order Mycosphaerellales; family Mycosphaerellaceae; genus Pseudocercospora; species Pseudocercospora crystallina. Next base: position 12,570 of record QQNG01000289.1, read on the forward strand.
TGCCCGATGGATCGGGAGAAGATGATCAAAGAGAAGAAACCGCTTCCGATGGATGATGAAGAAGAGTTTGATGACATGTACAGTTGAGGCGTCACAGAAGGGGAAGGCTCAGACACAATCCGACTTCACCCACTCATACGTGTGAGTCACGAGGGCTCTTTCTGCTCGCAGACGCTTGGAATGCCAACGTGAAAGCGACTGCGTTGCGGTTCGCATCAGACTCGACCCAGCCGTGCGTAGAATCTGAAGGGCTTGCGTTCACGAGACGTTGCTACCTAGCTACTACTGTACAAGCAGATACCTCCAAATCCGGCACATTCTTCGCCCCAGGAGGCAGTTGCACGCGTACCGCAGTCTCTTCCAAAACATACCACTCTCACGACGATACGACGTGCCCTACGCCATTCTATACCCCCTCGAGCCCTCTAACCATCAGCGCCAAGCGTTCTTCGAACGCGTCGCCTGACTGCTATATAGAAAGCTCGTCTTGTCAGCCTTCGCGCCTGAGTACTGAAGACTCATCGTCGGCCACGGCTATACTGGAGCGTCCACTATCCAGACGTGGAGACCCAGCCTCTTGCGGAGCGCGTGGCGTGCTTGTCCAGCGCATCTGGGCAAGAGCTCGTTCGAAACTTGATCATTCGAGTACTCCGTGTACTGCACTGGAGGAGTTCGCGAACCGGCAGTCAAATTCGCACGAGCTTACGCGTTTCCTTGAGCCCCATCGTCTGGCAACAATTGTTCTCCGCGTAATTTGCGTGCCCGCGGATTCCGAGCTGATAGCCTACGGCAAGCGTAGACCGCGGGACGGAGCTGCTGCGGATACAACGGACTGGACTTGGATCTCTCTCATGATGAGAACGACCACCGGTGCCGGTGATCAATGACACTGGACCATTTCCAGGCTCCTAGACTTCTCTCCAACTACCTTGTACCGGCTTGCGGCCAATTCCTCCCCCGGGGGTGAGCTGTGGAGGCGGGCTTAGAGGGCTGACAATATGCTCGCCTTGTTGCGCAGAAGTATGGTACGATGGCGCCACGGGACTGGGTGTTTCATAAGACTTGGGCTGGGCGTAGCTGGGAGCGGAATGTGGCTGGTTGTTTCCATAGTACTCCGCATTCGTAGGCGCGTAAGAAATTGGCGATAACGATCGCTGCCGCGCACCTGTGTGAAACCCGCCAGCAGACATTGGGCTTCGGTATGAACCGGGGTTGGTGTAATTCGAAGGCGAGTACGAACGCGCTACATCCCCATATGAAGCGTGTTGAGCGCCATATGGCGAATCCGGTGCCGTGTACGGGGTTTGAGCAGTTTGCGCACCGAGATGATAGCCAGGCATGTTACGTTGTGCTCCGAATGGACCCGGTGAAATCTGGTGCTGATGTTGGTCGTAGTCATGACCATTCGTATTCATTGCGCCAAGGTCGGCAGCACGTGGCGACGTCTGGCCTCCATCATAGTATCTGGCATTGTCAGTGGTCGTGAGCAAGAGAGCGCCTTGCTGTCCAGTATAGGTAGGCGAAGCGATGGGCTCCATCTTTTCAAGCTCCATGTCCTCCGCCGGCTGTTCCACCCTTCGACTAGTCGCGTTTTCCCAACTCGGCATTGCCGGAAGCTTGTCTTCGTCGAACTTTGAGCCTTTGCTGGGAGTGTCAAAAACAGCGGTTGTGGGCATGTTGCGGTAGCCCGCGGCTCCGCTGGCGTAGTGTGGAGGCTGCATAGGTGGAGGCTGCTGGTACTGATACGGCTGAGGGTAGGGCGCGGGTGCTGCCTGCTCGTATCCTCGATTCTTCCTTCGCGGCGAAGGGCAGCATCTGTTGAAGCAGGAACATATACCGCAGCAGCATTCCACACCACAGCATAGGCATCTTGCGCAGCAAAAAAGCAGCGAGAGGATAATGAGCGAGCCAATGATGATGCCAATGACGACGGGCCACTTGCAGTAACTTTTGGCCATGCACGAATTCCAAGAAGACAGGGTATTACCCGCGTTGGAGAGAATGTCGCGTTGTCCGAAGGTCGAGCCCATGGTGGATCGTAAGCTAGGTAGTAGAGTAATGTTGCGGGAGTCCGGGGCGTTGTTCGACGGTGTCTGTGTGCTCTTGCGATTGCCCGCCTCTTGACTGCCGGCTACCTTCACACGATGGCTGACCAGTGTCTGTTGTTGTATTTTGAAGATCCGTGCAATCTCAGACGTCAGTCCATGGATTGTCGCGTGGTCGGTCCGTTCGGTAGGGTGTCTTATCTTCGCGCGTGAAGTGGAGCGTAATCAAACGACAGCGCGACGTCCGCGATCAATCATGTGCATGTGGCAATGCCAATGCCAATGCGCTGGAAGAGATGATGTGTATGCAGTATCATTCGTGGTGCGTGCTCGCATGAAGAAGCAGGAAGCTCATGCCTCGACGAGGATGTCCCGTCTCTTCAGCGTTCGCGGGCAGGAAGCAGTGCAGTGCACTCAATGTGTGTGTAGTCCGATGCGTGCGAGGTGCATGTACGAGAATACAGGTATGAGACTAGCAGGAGGCGGCAGTAGTGTTGAGCGTACATGTAGTGACTGCATTGCGCGTTCCTGCTTCGCCGGCGCATCGTTGGCATCTTGATTCTTGGGGACCTTGGCCCTGGTCGATCCCCGCCAGAAGGGAGGAATGTGAAACCAGTCCGCCTCCTTACCACCTCCTCCTCACACCACGCCACTCGGCAGCCACTGCTACTGCAACCACTACCAGCAGCGTTGGAACATGAAACCCAGAGCTCGAGACAGAAATAGGCCTGTGTTGCGTGGCTCTCTGGGGCGCGGCCCGGCCTGTGATTGGGGAACTTGGATGTTGCCCGCCTCTGCCCATGCCAACGCTCTCACACAGACATCATCACTTACTGCGAATCTCAGCTCGCCTTCTCCTGCTCGGTCGTGGACACTCCATCAGTATTGCTCACTACACACATCGCCATGCACCGCGACTGCACTCGGACGGGACCTTGCAGCGCCGAGCGCGAGTCGGAATGCGAACTGGACGTGGCCTTCAGAAGGCGGTTCTGCCGTGGAGAAGTCACCATTTCATCCAGAGCATTGAGGAGAGGATGACTACGACTCAGAGGATGGAAGGGCAAGAGCATGGGCGTCGTGAATGGGCGATGGAAGAGTGCACTAGTCTGGCAGGCATTGGAGGACTGGAAATGTTTCATGGTGAGCTGCATGTCGATGTCCGTTAACTCTGCGCGAGCACTGAGATGACCGGGACACTACTCTACCACATACGCTGCTATCAGCAATGTTTCGAGGTAAGGCACATGGTCGGTACTTGGTCTCTTGGCGCTGGGATCATTATTTGTCTCGATCATCTTGGTGCGGATACCCATGGTCGCGTCGGATGGAGAAAAAATGAGCAACACTGCAGGATACCGATCTTTTGCTTTGCCGTCTCTTCGCTGACGAAGTGGAACAGATATCTTGTATAGGTCGAAGCCAAGCCGTTGCCCTCTCAGCGGACGGGCACATGCAAATCATCATCCCCCACGGCTTCGCTAAGCTCGACCAGTGTCCTTCACAGACCCTCCTCCTTCCCATCACAGGCAATGCGTCAACATTAGCGCCTCAGAGGATCACGCATGTGAAAGCAGCCTTGTTTTATCAAAGTCCCGTTGCGTCATTGTGACGAGCCGCGAGTTGAAGGCATCAATCCTGCAGATTGTTTGGGCTACAGCAGTTGGTGTGTTGTTCGCGGGTTGATCTGCTGATGTACGTATGGACCAATGGAACAGGCTGCAGGTATTTCTGGTTGTGCAATCGCCCGGATTTGAGCACAAACGCAAGAGCGCAATGTTGCACTGACGAGCACATGGATGTGAACGTGCAACGTGAGAGTGATGATTGTTCCCCTCCATGATGGCATCATCTTGCGGGATCAGGCTCTTCCAGAGGAGGACGTATTCGCCGACGGCCAGAGATAAATATTCGCCTGCGTCTCGACCTCTGGAGCGTCCAGCAAATTCTCAAAACTTATCGATCAATCCACAAGCAACCGTAATCAAGGATACTGTTCATACATTACCGTCAGCATGACCGACAGCCTTCGCCAGGATGCATCGGACAAGATCGGTTCGGCTGTGAAGCCAGACAGCCAAAAGTCGACACTGGAGCAGACGTCGGACTCTCTCAAGGGCACTGCGGACTCTTTTGCCAGCAAGGCACAGCCAGGTGCGTTGTCTTTGATTGATTGGGGGTAGCGGGAGGCTAACATGACCTCAGAGGAGCAGAAGTCCACCATCCAGAAGGCTACCGACAGCGCATCGACCACTGCCGGCGACACGGCCAAGTCAGCACAAGACGGCGCTTCGGACCTCGCCAGCCAGGCGAGCGAGACTGTCAGTTCCGGCGTGGAGCAGGCGAAGACCGCCTTGGGCCTCGGTGAGCGTAAGTAGATCAAGTCCGTATTGTTGGAGGTCGCTGACGGGATATCAAGAGAAGTAAACTCATCGACGGGCGAACTCCCCAATGCCTGAGGTGTGGCCATGGAACATTGGCTGAGAAGGAGCGAGGAGAGGGATGGCGCGAGGTTGGAGGAGCACGGAGCAGTGTGGCCTTCATTGGCGTTAGCGTTGCGGTCGAATGTAATAGCAGATACCCAATCGTTGAATCCATCATCGTTCTCTCCTGCTCACATGATACATGATAGTCGTCCATTGTTGATGGGGTTGGGTGGTCCACGTTCTGAAAGGTGAAAGGTTAGGAGGTCCATAGGACGGATGGCGGGAGGCCTGAGGCATACAGAGCGCGGCCGAGCTGCTGACCTGATTTGTTCTTCCTATTCCGTACCCATCCCCCGAATACGCCTTGAGATATCTAGATACACCTCTGAACACACCTCGGAAGGTCAATCGGAATCGACCTTCGACTGCGCCTCGCCAGCAATGCGTCGGCAGGCTCTACCTCGAGTCGCGGGCGCCGCCAATGCCCTCTCGAGAAGCTCTCGTGTCCCCGCTGCAAGCTTCAGAAGACCCATACCTCTACACCCCATACAAGCCCTTCGATCCATACACCGCATCCATACGCTCCGGATAGACCGAGCCGCCCTACGTCCAGCACATTCTCCCACCACGCCGACACGCTTGGTCCCCGTCGTCCGCGCATTCAGCAGCACCGCCGCCATGGGCCGCAAGGAGAGCGATGCCTTTGGCGAGGTCGAAGTGGCCGACGAGGTGTACTGGGGCGCCCAGACCCAGCGCTCTCTGGGCAACTTCAAGATCAACCAGCCGCAAGACCGCATGCCACCGCCAATCGTGAGGGCTTTCGGTATCCTGAAGGGCGCCGCGGCGACGGTGAACATGAAGTTCGGCTTGGATCCCAAGCTGGGTCAGGCCATCCAGCAGGCGGCTTCAGAGGTTGCCTCCCTCAAGCTGGTGGATCACTTCCCACTCGTCGTCTGGCAGACCGGCTCTGGCACGCAGTCCAACATGAACGCCAACGAAGTCATCTCCAACCGAGCAATCGAGATCCTGGGAGGCACCATGGGCAGCAAGAAGCCCGTCCATCCGAACGACCACGTGAACATGTCCGCCTCTTCCAACGACACCTTTCCCACCGTCATGCACATCGCAGCCGTACTCGATTTCGAAGAGTCGCTCCTGCCGGCTCTCAAGAATCTCCACCAGGCGATGAAGAACAAGCAACAGCAGTTTGAGAAGATCATCAAGATTGGACGGACACACTTGCAAGATGCTACACCCTTGACACTGGGCCAAGAGTTCTCTGGCTACGTCACGCAGCTTGAGTATGGCATTGAGCGTATTGAGTCGTCTCTGCCTCGTCTGAGGCTGCTGGCCCAGGGCGGCACCGCTGTGGGCACCGGACTGAACACCTTTAAGGGCTTCGCGGAAGACATTGCTTCAGAGGTCACCAAAATGACCGGCCACCAGTTCTACACAGCGCCCAACAAGTTCGAGGCTCTGGCGGCACACGATGCCGTCGTTGAGGCTCACGGCCAGTTGAACACTCTTGCTACTTCTTTGTACAAAATTGCTCAAGATATCCGCTTTCTTGGCTCTGGCCCACGATGTGGTCTCGGTGAGCTCAAGCTGCCAGAGAATGAGCCCGGCTCGTCCATCATGCCAGGAAAGGTAAACCCGACCCAATGCGAGAGCATGACGATGCTCTGCTGTCAGGTCTTTGGGAACCAGGCCGCCGTGACTTTCGCTGGCTCTCAGGGCAACTTTGAGCTGAACGTCTTTAAACCCGTGATGATCCGCAACCTGCTGCACTCTTCCCGCCTGCTCGCAGACGGTATGAACAGCTTCCGTGAGCACTTGGTTGTCGACATGGAGGCAGATGAGCAGAGGATCGGTACCATCATGAAGGAGAGCTTGATGTTGGTGACTTGCCTGAACCCTGTGATCGGCTACGACATGGCTTCAAAGGTTGCCAAGAATGCTCACAAGAAGGGCATCTCGCTCAAGGACAGCGCTATGGAGCTCAAAGCCCTTGACGAAGCCAAATTCGATGAAGTCGTCAGGCCCGAGCTTATGATTGCACCGTAAGTTTTGTGCCATGTACTGCTCTCGCAACACCACCAGCTGACTATTTACTGCAGAAAGGAAAAGAAATAGATTTGCAAGCGAACTGTTGTAAAGCGCAGATTTTGACACGCTCTAGATATCAATACTAAAAGCTTCAATGTACTAACTTGCTGCTCGACTCTACTTACGTTCTAATGTGGTTGTTGAACCGACCTACTCATCCGCCGAATGCAATGCGTCTGTTGTTCATACACCGGCCATGCCTCGCTGTTGGTCGATTTCTGTTGGGCAATGTCATGATGCGATACGTTGGACCAGAAATCACTATGACTGCTCATTGGCCTTTGCGTCTGACTCCACACACCATGCACCTCGTCCAGAGTGAGCATTATGGCATTCGTCACTCACTCACGTCCTCGTCACGCTCTTTCTTCTCTCTATTCGCCTCCCACGATTCCCCCAATTTTCGCCATCCTAGGCTCCATATCCAATCCTCCTCGATGCAGCAAGGAAGAACTCACAACTGCCCGTGCGCATATGATCCCGGACGGGGACGTATTGATCAGATGCCGGAACGCAGAGGAAAGCCTCAAGACATGTCGTGACAATGAGAATAGGAGTCGAGACACGGTACAAAAGGCTCAGACAGTGCCACTTCTAGAACCGAGGACCAGATCTGCAGTGGTATTGATGGCGTTTTGCCGGCCAGGGTTCTTTCGGGAGTCGAGGCCGTTGGACGACCACGCGAGCGGTGACAGGAAGATCCAAGGCTGTACCGCCTTCATCTCCCATGACAGCGGATCAACCTTCGGCACGACTCGCACAGTCGTACATGTATCCTGATGACCGTACCGAGCAGACGAGTCGTCGGACCAGGAAATTGCTAGCTGAGACTCGAAGTTCCTTCTCGCTAGCCATGCAATAAGAGGACGCTGCTTTGGTGGCTTCGAAAGACAGGCGCCTCAAGGGGATTGGTTATTATAGTTATCGTGGAATCCGCTCTTGAGTGGCCACCAGTGGAAGATGTGATAAAGGAAGGCATCATTTGTCGAAAGAAAGGTGTAAATTGCTGGCCGGATGGTGGGTCCAATGAACAGCGCGTACCGTTTCCTGGATATCAGTCTGCTGGTTCGGAGGCCGCTCTGTCCAGCGATGGCGGGCATTGTCCGAATATGTCTGCACTTAGTTGGTACCTGCTGTGCTTTCGCAACCACGCGAGGTCACTACGCTCACGCGGTGTCTGGCCGTAGTAGGAGTAGTACAGTATGTAGAGACATGTGTGCTCGCATGGATGCATGTATATTGCCATTGGACAGGGATGATGGCGATGTGGCTTATTGGCTCGGGAGGATGGTGGAAGGAGCGGATCTGGTGGCAGCCAATGACGGAGCTCGCAGGTGTCCCTTGACTCCCTTGACTCCCTTTTCACAGCTCCGACTCTGACTTCTGAGGCTCTCCGCAGCCGCAAGTGGAAGTGCAGACGAGGGCCTCGAAGTGTCTGCAGCAGCCCGTGTGCACCACTCAATAATTATGCTGTTGTTGTGGCCAAGCTACCGGTGGCGTTCGCACAGCTGCACCAGTTGAACGATGGTGTGATTAATCCGATAGAGCCCGTACCGCTTCTGGAGCTCATGCATATTATTATATTATCATCATCTCCTCTCCAAAGTCAAGCCGTCGACTGCTTTCCAGTTCTAGCCGGCTTCAACGGGCCCACGAGGAACACGCTCAGGGTTCGAAGCCACCCACAAACACGTTCAACGCGCTCAGCATCCCGGCCCGCTTCCGATACGATACGATACGCTACGTTCGTTACACCTCACGCAAGGGATCGTGGTCATTTGCCGGGCCTGATTCTAGATTCTAGATTCAAGTCGACTCGCGAACGCTGATCCAGTCGTGATTGTGGTTGTGGTGCTGTCTTGCTGTCTTGCTGTCTTGAGACACCCGCCTTCCACTGCGCATCCCCCTCTCTCTACCGACACTGTTCTCTCCCAACGCGACATTGCAGCCGCATTCTGGACATGCGACGGCGACACAGCGCAGGGGAGAAAGTGCCATGACAACGGACACATGCGCCTTCTCGTCCTGCAGCTCAACACGCACCCCGCCGTGCCGCAACAATGATCCGCATTGGAATGAGCCCAACACGGCCTTGTGCCACCGCCAGCGACCTCCGCCTGTCCGCCGACCCCGAGCACCGTCAAAACAGACACGAGCACATCATGGACACCACATCCGCCCCACCCGACATCATGGACACCACATCCGCCCCACCCGTCTTGTACAGAGCTTGATGCTTTCCGCCCTGTTCAGCTTGTTATTAACATGTCGAGCAACCAACGCCGATTCCATCTACCGTGTTAGCGCATCCCTCCCGAAGGAGCTTCTCTTCGATCCAAATCCACCTCCGCCTCTTCCTCGAATGCACCTTGCGCCCAGGCAAGCAGACCCTTCTTCGATTTTGCCCTCAACGACCATCCGTCCCGGCGACGTATCCGAAACTGCCACAGCAACAGGAAGCAGCATCCAGACTGCTACAGAGACAACGGCGACGCTACCAAGGCCTTTCGATACCAACCTGGGGAACAATTTTACGACCTCGACATGCCCGACTTTCTTCCATGACTTTTTGAACGACCAGGCCTTCAGTGGTTGTTTGCCCTTCTCTTTGCTATTACAGGTAAGCATGGAGTCAAGCACAATCTGGACGCGCACACACTGATCTGGGCGGTAGACCTCCAATGGCTTTTTCACAGCTTCTCGGTCTCCAGTGCGCCTCACTCAGACCCTAGAGGCGACCTGTAACGTCAATTATACTGCATGCTCGGCATTGATGGCCGGTCTAGCCCAGGAAATTCAACAGGATACAACCTGCGGCCAAGACCTTGCCATGAGGAACCCAATGGTTCAGCAAGCCTACAACGGCTTTGTCGCCTATGACGTCCTATATCATGCCGGCTGTCTCACAGACTCCAGTGGGAGCTACTGCTACGCGAATGCCGCTACCAACCAATCCGCGCCTTCCAGTAGCTACATCTACTACCTCCCCCTTGGTGTGCAGCTACCCGGCGGTTCCAGACCAGCTTGCAACAACTGTCTTCAGAACACCATGGCTGTCTTTGCCCAAACAGCGAGCAACACGAGCCAGCCGCTTAGTACGGATTATGTGACAGCAGCAGAACAGGTTCAAATGAATTGCGGACCAACGTTTGCGGAAACCTCGGTGGAGATGACTTCAGCAGCGTCTTTGGGCATATCATCGCCTACTGTAGGAGTCTTGGCGATGGCTGCCCTTTTCTCGACTTTGGCGATGACTTTCTGTGTGTAGAAGATCAAGTGCTGATCTCTTGGGAAGATTTGTTATCTCTTGATATTTAGCGATGGCGTCTCGGTTGGGCGATGACATCTTCACAGACTGATCAATCTCTTTTCCGGGTTCGACAGGACGGGAAGAACAGGCACATGATAGTATGACGCCTTGGATGAACATTTATTGGATCAATCGTCCAAGTACTATCACGGTATTATTATTGCTGTATAGACCTTAATCATAGCAGCTCTTGGGAGAATAGTGCGCACTACTGCTGCCCTCTCTCACTTTCATCAATTTATCAGTCATAGGCCAGCAACTCCTGTTTGCTCATCGTTCCTCGTATCACTACTCGTCAATTTATAAAAGTGTCGTCACATTTCCAAACCCAGACCGAAGAGCTCTTCAGTAGGTTGCAGCGGCGAAGGCATATCCATCCATAGTAGCTACCCTTGTCCACCACTTACCGGGCCATCATTGACGATTTCTATTCTCGTCGACTTGATACAGGGACCGAACGTCGCCAAACCTTAACACAGCTGCACAGCTTACCTACCGAGACAAGGAGCAACTTGTACCGAAAGGGATCTGCATGCAAGACCACCTCGGAGGTATACATTCCTTCTTGCTGCTTCCAGACACGGTCCGTCCGGGTCGACCTCCGCTGATTTGAATTCGGAAGGTGGGCTCTCGTGAGATGTGCGTTTCGCATATGATTCCCACCTCATCATCCTCAATCAGCCTTGCTTGTTCCGCCTTTGAAATTGGATAAACGCAGCTTCGGAGGTTGCGGAGCTTGGAAGGCTTCCATTATCCTTGAAGCGAGTGGGGGGAGATATTCTTTACTGATTCTGCTTGGAACATACGAAGTACCACGTCGTGGCAGGATCTGGAAGGAATTTCGATAGAGATGAGACTGAAGCGCGGGTTGAAGAGACTGGACAGTAGAAGAGCTTGCGCAATGCCGGTAGGGCTGCATTGTCCTTCATGTAATAACTCGGATTTGTGACAAGAAATGACTGATATATACAGTTCCAGTATGCATGATGAAATCGCAAGTGATGGTCAATGCTCATCCGTGTAAAGAGAACTCAAATGGTATCTTTGAAATCCATCGCTCAGCTGTAATCAATGAGAAGAATAGATCGCTTGCTGACTCCGCGCCACGCCCTCCACCATCCTGGTGACTCCCATTCCGCGCGTTCTGCTCAGCGCCCACTGGAACGCCACTGTTTTGGATGGGGCATGAATGAACGCTGGATGGCCTGAGCGGTCACCGTACCGCGGGATGGCTCTGGTTCCATCTTGATGCAAATTTTCGTAGTGTGTCGTCATGTGAGTGTGTCGTAATTCGTACAATATGCAGCCCTCGATTAGAAACAAAATACAACGCCGTGAATGTCCGCGGTCATGGATTGTGGCCGCCGGAACTTGGAATCATTGGCCATATTCCGCCCCATGCCTTCGTTCGCGGTGCTCTTGGTAGAGTTCGAAGCCACTTTCGAGAGTTGGAGCTGCTCGAATCCGCTTTCAACCGGCGAGATTTGGTCACTTTCCTCCGCCAGAATTGAGCTCGATGTCTGGGGTTCGCTCTGCGGTGTTGATCCCGAAACAGAGCGTTGCGAGCCACAGCGTGCCAAATTTGCCCCGTTGTTGAAGTTGTGCGCCTTGTAGGTTGGTGGCTGAAGGTCCCACTCTTCCAGGAGCTCCATACGCCAGTTGACCTTCATCCTGCGTCCGTGCGCAATCACAACATCACTCGCTCGAGGAGCGTCTGCGAGTAGGACAGGCATGCACCTTCGGATATACCGTTGAACCTGCGCTGCTGACCGAGTGTGAGGTGGCCTCCACTTGCCCTCTGCATTGAAATTCGTGTTGGACGTGGCATATATCATATCGTCAGAGAATGTAGAGTTGATCGTGTCGGAGGTCATCTGTCGAGTGTTCATGGGCCGAGTATTTTCGTCTTCTTGAGATGCAGGCGCAGCTGATGTGGATGCTGGCGCAGCGATCTCCTCCCGAATCATGGAAAGATCCACCTCGTCCTCCTCGCGTGCTGGCGTTTGAGGCGCGGTGGCATGGCTCTCTGCGGTCTCGGTCCGCAGCAGTTGCGGCCGATTGCCAGCAAAGCCTGGGTACATGTTGCGGAAGATGCGCTCTTGCTCGGCGAGGAGCGTCGGATCCGCGAGGTCCCCACTGAAATGAGGTCTGGGGCGCCTCCTCCGTCTGGGCACGGTACATTGCCTCGGGATGCTGCGCTCATCAACAGGCTGAGAGATGTCTATGGCAGCGCTCAATACTGCAAGGAGCGAGCTGATGTGTTCTTCAGCAGAATGCGCGAGAAGGATTTGGTCGGTCTCGGCTCGCAACCGCAGAATGGTCTGCTTGACAGGTCTGAACATGTCTGGATCCTTTTGCCAAGCTCTCCGCCTCGCAGCAGAAGGCACGAGATGTGCGAGTCGGGTCTGTGGAAGCAAAACGGTATGCTGTGCATCTGGAGCCAAGCCTACTTCGGCATGCTGCAGGGTGTAAGATCGAAGAAGTTTGCCTGCGCCTGCATCCTTCACTCTGTGGAAGCTGATCATGGGCCCGCGGACGACAGCGAAAACCTCTCTCCACTCGCCTTCGCAAGAGCCATGAAGCGGGCTGATGGATTCCAGGTTCAATAGGACTTTGGCCTCAAAGCCTACCGTGCACGAATAGGCGGGCAGTCGCTCCTGCCCTTCGGCCGTCGCATGCAGCGGGGCCGGGCGCAAGCGTGTGGCGGCGGCGGCGGTGTAGGTTGGCGGTGTGTCGTGGGAAACAGCACATGTGGTCTGGAATACGTTGTAGTAGGACGTAGGCCTTCGCGAATGTCTCGAGACGCGCACTTCGGCTTGATCCCGGTTCGCCTCGGACGCTGACGTCTCGCCTTCCGGATGTTCGGGTTGTCGTCGTCGTCGCAGGTCGGCACCCAGCACTGTGAGATTGACGTGTGCCATGGCCATACGGTCGCAGACGGCGTGCAGCTCGCGCAGGCAGGTGAGAGCAGGCGGGCGTCGTGAAGGTAGTAGTAACCTAATGATAATAATACCTCATGCGCCGTCGCGCAGTAGTCACCAGATCACTCAGGCAATGGCTGTCTCCTCTCGCGGGCTCCTCGGCGCCGAGCGAAGCCTGAGGTGATATCCGCGTGCCGCAATTAGCCGACCATATGCCTTTCCAACACCTACGCGCAAGCCGGAGTCGGCAATGGCGGCGGTGGCGATGGGGGAGGAAATGGTCGATGTGTGTGTGGGGGGGGTGTCGACGAGGCAGAGGGCTGGCGAGAGATGGATGTCGCTGCAGGTGGTATTAGTATTATTGAAGGAAGCACGAGGCGTTAGGAGTGCTTGTCCAGGCTAATCCTTCTTGGACGGCGATCTGCACCGTCGTTGGAGACCCTGAACTCAGAGCAGTCAGATGCCAACTCCCCGCTCCAGCGCGACAGGGAACGAGGGAGGGGGCAAGAGGTTCGTGGTGGTGACAAGAAGTGCAGGCTGGTGGGTGTCGACCAGTCTAAGGTACGTGTATCTTGTGGGCTACGGATGCTATCGAGGCTATGGTTCCTATGGATGCTGTGTGCTGCGCAGGACTAGTAGTAGTGATACAGTATCTTGCCTAGCCGGCCGGCCCACGCGAACTCGTCTGTGTGTGTGTGTGTGTGTGAGTGAGAGAGAGAGAGAGAGAGAGAGTCTGGACGCGCGCCACCTGCTCCGCCGGTTCGTAGGTTAGCGTGCAAGCGACCTGGCCCACACCAGAGAACAACAACCTAACGGTCCCGTCCCGTCACCATCGTCACCACCTCCATCGACTGGACCTTCAAGACTCCATGCAAGCCGCCCAAGGAGATCCGCTTCTCGCCAGCTCGTGGGTTCAAAGAGGGTTCGCCCATCTCACCTCTCACAGTGGTAGGCTGACCCATCGTCCATCGTCCATCGTCCAGCTCATTACTGTGCCAATATGTGCGTGTGTGCCTCCTCTCACCACCACGCGGCCGACACTCCCGTACCACGCTACACCAAAAGACACTGCTACTTGCTCGCTCGCCACGTTGCTCCATCTCTACATACGCACAATAGCCTTGGTTCGCGCTGCTCACCTCATCAGTCAGCGGCAATCGATTCTTACCTTCTCAACAGTGACCCGAAACCACCCCATGATTCGTGCCATGCCATCAAAATCCAACACTCGTCTGACAATACCAGACTTTCTTACATACAGCAGGTACATTACCAGCCGAGCTGGGCCCTCTGGCGACCACCGACGAGTGACATGCCACCTCTGGCACCTTGGTTGCATAGAGTTCGCGACGGACCCTGCAGCTGCAGCTGGACCGCGATCCGCCAAACAATGCCCATGCCGTCTGCTCATCACGTACACGTTCGCCTTAGGCCTGTTCAAGCACGCCCGCCACTCAATCTGGTGAGTAGTGCTGCTTGACGTCTTCTGATTGCGCACTCAGTGACTGTATCCTCGGAGCTGGCCAAGGGCACATGCATGACGAATCCTCGCCCGAATTCACCTCAGCTGGAATTTCGTACTGGTGGCACGGTTCGATAAGAGCCTCGTCTTCTTCCATGCGCTTCAACGGCCCCATGAGACATTGCACAATCGTCGCTTCGTAAATTTGCCGACAAGTATTGCTTGCCATCTTCCATCTTAGTTCAGACATGCCACAATCATTCAGCTCTCGAAAGGCTGGGTCCCTTTTGTCATCCACAGAGCACTAACATGCTCGTCCAAGGGCAACCTTGGCCAATGCTGACCGTGAGTACAATGGCTCTATGCCTTGCTCCGAAACGCCTTCTCTCCACGCGATATGTGGAGACCTCACATCGCGACTACATGTACAGGGTTTGCTTCTCATGGCTGATGGATAGACGGCTGCGTGCGCCGCCGCCGCTGCTTGCCTGCGCCCTCCTGTCTTTGAGCTAGCACTTCTCGCAACGCTGGATCGTCTCGGTCTTTGTCGACGTGATGAACTCGGACGTGCCTGCACGAGGGTCAGCGCTGAGTTGTGGTTAGGCATGTCTTCACCAAGAGCCATACCGTTGAAGATTGTCCGGTCGAGGATATCGGTGCTCCCTATCGGGGCAAAAAGGGCAGACGTACCCGGGGCTGTTGTGAACCAACTGCGGCGCGAAGGGTGGAAGGTCAGCGATCGTCCCAGACATCGGATGCAGCTTTTGACTTCTTACCCCATGTCTCAGCATTTCATTCTTTCTCTTGAATGTCTTTCCACAGTCCTTCACAGGACAGCAGTGCGGCCGATTCTGAGAATGCACATTTCGATGGGAGCTATATCATCGTCAGAGGTGACCGCAGACGAGCAATCGCTCTTGTCTTACCTAAGAAGATACTGAGTCTGAAACGGTATCGCAGTGCAGCCTGGATAATCGCACTTGAACCCGCCCGCAGGAACCACTGACATTCCCACGGGAGGTGGCAAGATGGGCCGTTGCATGCCATCGGTCGGCTGCGGCCCATCAATGGGAGTGGTGTGAGTGGTGCTATAGCCTTCCGTGCCTGAGCTGGTATGTCCATGACTTTCACCCGATGATGAGTTCGTCGGTAGACTTGGCATAGTCGGCGGAAAAGGCGGGCCCACGTCAGTGATGGCGGAAGACGTTCGTCTGTCGGTATAATACGCAGCAGGCTGATATTGACGTGGCGATCCGTAATGCTGGCCCTCACTGATCGTGCTCGTCGGTGATCGCGGCCCATAGTTGTGGTACGTGGTTGGTGACGTCTGCGCGCTATTCGAGTAGGAGGGGAAAAGGGGCATCATTGGAGATTGGGAGGTCGTCGAGCTGAAAGAGTGGCTGTGGTGATGTGACGCCGGCGGCATTCGAGGATCCTGCTGCGTCGCAGCTTCGGCTAGCTCTGTGAGCTGGCCTAATTGTCCTGTCAACTGGCGAAAGGACGGCAGACTTTGCGCATTCGGAGACGAAGTGGTCACGTCTTTGGTAGGTGACGTCGGCTGAACCACAGGCAAAGTGTTTGCTGTACCTTCTTCGATCGGAATCGCATGCTTTCGTAGCGTCGGGGAGTTCACGATGGAATCCTTAGTAGGAGCCTTCACTTCCTCTTGTGTCGGTGAAGTCTTCACCCTCAGTGGAGTATTTCTTCCACTGCGTGCAGAACGGTGCTCGGAGTCGACTTGCGGCACGTGCTCTGTGCTGTTCTGAGCCGAATCCACTCTGGTTCGCTCCACAAGATCCTTGTTCTCAGACTGCGATTGCGACTGCGAGGCACGATCGCTTTCTTGGACAGCCGCGGCTGCAGTCGCTTTCAGTGCGTCGTTCGTGTTGCCTGTCGCAGTCACCTCAATTTGAGCGTCAAGTCTAATGTTGAACGTTAACCCATCCGGCAGACTTGTGACTGCCTCGTCGGCGAGGGTGGGCTTTTCGGGCTGATCAGCCGCGGCTTGATCTGACATCTCACTGCTCTCGCCACCACACCGCGATCTTGGGCCGAACTGGCCAATGTTGCAAGCAAACGCCAGACAATATTTCAAGAAACAGGCAGGAGGAATTCCGGATTGTGTTGATAGCTGATCTTTGCGGCTTGCTGTTGGCCGCTCAGATGTCCGAATCTTTCCTGGAGCGACTAGTGGAATGCTCCTTCGTGTTTGTGTTGTCAGGCTCGTAGGTCCAGCTCCGATTAACGGTCAGTGTAAACAATGTATTGGGGGGAGATTGGTCCAGCCAGTGAGCGACGAGCCCCAGGAACGGCTCAAGACGACGGCAATGCGTCAATGTACCCGAAAGTAAAGTCAGTAGTCATCAAGGAGCTCGTGGGCGAGAGGCTAGTGAGATGCTTCCACCACGCAGGACCGGAAGAGCGTGGGTGATTGCGCGCTCGGAAGACGCCTGTGACCAAATCAGAATGGACGAAAATGTGAGGCTCTAGCGAATTCTTCATGGACGCAGCGAAAGGTGGGAGACGACAGCGCGGCATTCACTCAAGTCCGAGAGCTCACGGTTCGCACACATGCGCGAACGCGATCGCTGAACGCTGCACGCAGTCGATAGAGAGCAGCGCGACTGTCAGGGAGGAGTGGGAGTCGGAAGGGGCTGGAAGGAGCTGAATGGGTTGAAGAGGTCGGTGCTAGACTGGGCGGAGTCGAATTGTGTCGTGGCCATGTGCTCCCGCATGGAATCCGTGGTTGAGTTGGGGGTGGGCTTCGACGCGCAAAGCAGCGCAGCATACATGTACAGTAGGTAGCATGCCTGGGCAACTTACCGCAGCATTTCGCGCGGCTCAAGCCCACGATGGCGATGACGTCGAACGGCAGTGGATGGTGTCCGGCAGCGCGCGGTTGCAGATTGCAGAGGGGTTAGTAATGGGAAATGCGTTGCGAAGGAAGTCGAATTGGAGGGGTCGGTAGCGGTAGCGGTAGCGGTAGCAGCAGCAGCAGCAGTAGTAGTAGGTTGTTGCAGACAGACTGACTGACAGGTGAGCGGCTGCAAAGAAGCAAGTCGGTTGGCGCTGGGCTGGTCGGTGGTTATCCGCCGTGGTCCAGGCCTCGCGATCCGCAAAGTTGGCACTTGGCCGGCTCGAGTCCGCAGCGGGTTTTGAGCCTCAGCCCTCCACACTACGGTATGCGATCTCTGCACTCTGCAGAGGGTGCAGCGTACAACGTGCCGTGCTCGTGGACGTGCGGTGCTCGTGCTCGTGGACGTGCTGCAGGTGGACCACCGTAGGTCAGCGTCGCACAGCAGAGGCTGCCCGGCCTGTGCTGCTTGGGCCACTGTGCGAGGGAGGGAGGATGCACAACCACCACACACTAAGGCTACTGATCTGATGCCTGCTACCACTATGTACTCTCTGAATCTACCGCTACACGTCGGGGCGCGGGTGGCGATGCGGATGCGGATGCGGATGCGCTGGACTCGCTCTGCTATGGCTATGGCTATGGCCATGGCCATGGCTACGGCTACGGCTATGGCTATGGCCTGGAGACTGGAGTTCCCCTCCCACAGCCCTGTGTACAGGGAGCCAGCCGTGCCAGGATTGGCCCAGTCGCGGCCAATTGCAGCCGTAAGTGCGCACGCAGAGTCGAAGACAGGCCTGCGTCCTATATTCATTGCTGGAGGCTGCGCTCTTCCGCAATACCCTTCGACCAGGTGTGACAAGGTACGTGGTCCGGGTAGTAGGAGGTAGTGCTTCTTCCTCAGGGTGGAGGCGGTGGTACGTCAGCGGTCAACGATGATCGCAAGTTCCCTCCGTCTGCACACCACACGCACACATAACCAGCCAGGACCCCCCATAGTCCGGACATAGGGAGGCGGCGCAGAATTCTCACTCGTTCCTGCCGCCAACGACAAATGCTTCCTGGCGTTCACTGCTTCAGAAGAACATCCTTCTGCACGACTGCCTTATCCGTTCACGCTGTCTGCCACACATTCATCCCCTCGATACCCCGGCGGCTCATGGCTTCCAAGCGCACAGCATCGCCCAGCTCCGGCAAGCCGGCGAAGAGGGCCAGGATAGCTCTTCCGGAATACCGCGAGACGCCGCAACTCCAGGATCTCGACGGCAGCGTGCAATGGCCCGCGCCAAAATTGCAAATGAACAAGGCGCGAGAGATCATCATGGCAAGGTAAGACGAGATCCGATCTCGCCGACTACTGCTTTACCCGTTCGCCATCTCGCTCTCACAAATCCTCCAATCTGCGTATTCCAGGGCTCAACCCTGCGAGTTAGGAGAGTGGTAGCTCTGTCCGATCTGGCCTTTGTCTTCATTGCTCGCTCGCTGAGACTGACAGCATGCTAGTGCCAAGTCAAAAGGCACAGTTTTGATTGTCCCGGACAAGGACGCCGATGGTCTTTCTGCCGGAGCCATTCTACGGCATACACTTGGACTGCTTGGCTTACCGCCAGAACGTCTTCGCGTTCATTTCCTGGCCAAGGGCAACACAATTCATAGCGAAGATGAGAGACAACGCATGGCCGAATACGATCCGGCGTTCATTTTTGTCGTAGATCAAGGCAGTCGTGCTGGACCGCCTCTGATCGACAAATCTCATATCGGTCTAATTATCGACCATCATTACGCCACGGCGACTGACTTTCCGGACGGCGCAAAGCACGTCAGTAAAAAATCAAAGGCTGGAAAGCATCCGATGTCTGAGACACTCGCTGACCTTCCACCCTTTGCTCTAGATCAATGCATGCGAATCGCCACCGGTCGCCACAAGCTCTCTGCTCGTTTACGAACTGTGCAAAGCGCTTCACGAAGAAGTACCGTCTCGATGCGGATGGCTTTGTAAGAACTTTTAAGACTTTAAACTGTCTAGCGATCGGACGCGGACTGACTTTCGCTCTCATCTTGCAGGCGTAGTAGGCACTCACGGAGATCTTGGCAACACTCTGAAATGGCGGCCGCCCTTTCCCGATATGGCTCTCACAATGAAGAAGTACACCAAAAAGACTTTAAATGATGTTGTCAGTCTTGTCAATGCCCCAAGACGAGCGAGCTCATACGACGTGCGTTCCGCATGGGAGGCAATATGCGACACCGCAGAGCCAGGGAGTGTATTGCACAACAGAAAGTTATTGACAGCCCGTGCTGAAGTCAATGCCGAGGTCGAGAGGTGTACCCACACGCCGCCGAAGTTCTCGGGTGACAGAAAGGTCGCTGTGTTTCGCATCAGCAGCGCTGCGCAAGTCCATCCAGTTATCGCAACCAGATGGGCGGGACATCTGCAAAGCAAAGCGCTTGAGATAGTCATGGTCGCCAATGAAGGCTATCTCTCTGGAAAGGTCAACTTCAGCTGTCGGATACCAAGATGTGCCAGAACCAAGGACCCTCCGGTGAATATAATCCAAAGCTTAAAAGCATATGCCAGTCTGCCAGAGGTCAGGGAGTATGATGACGGCGAGGCCTGCTCGTTGGACGAGAGTGCACCATCATTACTCGAAAGGCTTGGGGGTGACTTCGCTCGAGGGCATGTACAAGCTAGCGGAGGCATTGTTGCTACGGACGACTTTGAAGATCTTATTCGAAGGATGCAAGTGGGTGCCAAGAAGCCATCGAAGAAGGAAAGCGACTCTATTCCCAAGGCTAAGAAGAAAGACATCGACTCGAACCAGAAGAATACTCTTCTTACGTATTTCAAGAAAGGCAACAACGACAGCAAGTAGAACCAGGAGTGCCGTTCAAGCACTAGCCAAAGACGGATGAAGCTCTACCTGTGCCACTACTTTGTCATGCTCCGTCAGCTTCCACAATCACATCCGAAGTGGCTTGCTCCCGGCTCTTGCCAATCAACGCAATACACTATGCAGACACTCGTGAGTATCATCGCTTGCCGTCAATTGTGTATGGGTGGCAGTGCAGGACACAGAGTCTGAAGCTTGACGAGCAGAGGAAAGTCGTCCGTCTCGGACGAGTCTATCCGCGTTCCAGACACCGGAAAAGGATGTCTCGAAGATGCCGATACAGCCTAACTTGGATCAGCATGGGGGAGCGCGTGCGGGATCGGCCATGCCTCTTGTGATTGGTGGTATCAGTTGAGTAAGCTTTCCACAGCTAAGCTCCCGTCTGCGACCAAAGACATGGCCTGCTCCTTGCCGACATTAACATTGGCGCGGTCTTCACGACTTCACCATTTGCTCGCTCACACTGTTTGCGTCTTGCACTGTTTGCGTCTTGTCTAGCTAACATATCATGGCTTGAGTGCTGCCGTCGGCCAGCTCTGCGTTCCTCGAACGATCAACCATGGCCGACCAAGAGGAGACTCCTCGGCAAAGTGAGGCCAAACCCTCACGAAATGGGATTGAGAAAGACAAACGCGCTGCCAACGAAGACGTCAAGCCGCGAGAGGACTCCAAAACTTCCGAAAAGCCATCAGTCCTCACTCGGTTCCAGCAGAAACTTGGATTGGATGCACAGACGATCATTCTCATGTTCAAAGCTTCCCTACCACCAACCATTGCCATTGCAATGTACCAGACCGATGCGGTCGCGTCAGTCTACCAGACCCTTGGCTATCTCGTGGCAATCACGTCGGTCCTGGGTATGGCGATTCTCCCTCGAGGCATGTTTCTACAGACGATGTAAGTGAGCAGGGGAATTGGCATAGGGAATGGACTGACACTATCGAGGCTTTTGAACATCCTATCTGTGTGTGTGGGAGCCGCCATGTGTCTCCTTTCGCTATACTGCGGCATTCAAGCTCGAGTCCACACGACAGCTCCTGGGACAGCTCCTGGAGCTTACAACTCATCTACGTCAGCGGTGCTAGCGATCTGGCTCTTGTTTCAGACTTTCCTGGTCAATGCACTGAGAGCCGCTAGGCCTCAATTCCAATTTCCTGTGATCATATACTCAATTTTGATCAGCGTTGCGTTGACATATGGCGTCAAATTCCCCACGATGACATATGCCATAAGCTTCGTGGAACGTCTTATCGAGTCCTTTCTCACTGGATTCGCACTGGCTACCGGGGTCTCTCTGTTCGTTTTTCCAATATCATCCAGGAAGGTTGTGATCAAAGAGGTGAGAAAAAAGCGCTCACGGCCACGTCGCGTGTATGATACATGCTGACCTTTCCTCCTTCACTCTGCAGGTCACTGGGTACTTATTCGGACTGGGCGGCGCTTTAAATGCGCAGGCAGCATACTTAGAATCTCTAGAGGGCTGGGACCCAATGGAGAGGCTGAAGCACGCAGATGCTAGAGATGGCGCACAAAAAAAGAAAGCAGCTGAGAAAGAGCAGCTCATGTTCGCAACGCCTCAAGGCATTAAGCTGAAGGAGCTTATGGCCAAGATTTTCGAACTGCATACGAAAATACCCAAGGATTGTCAATTTGCTAGGCGAGAATTCGCTCTGGGCAAGCTGAGCGCTAAGGACATGACTGACCTCTGGAAGGTCACAAGACGTGTTCTGATCCCTATTGCTGGCTTGAGCTCAGTCATTGATATTCTCCAGCGACGAGCTGAAGCCTCTGGATGGCCAAAGCAAGACCTCAGTCAGGCAGAGCTCAAAAACATGCATCAGCACGTTGAAAATTTGCACGCGTTAATGAAGCGACTTCATGAGCCTGTCGCCACGATGAGCAGCAACATTAATGGTGCCTTTCAGCACGCACTTCTGACCCTGGATTTTATTAAGCCTCCGAAGAAGAAGAGCCCGGATGTGGAGAGCAAAGGCGATGCTCCTGTTCCGGGCACACCTGGATTCGCGGATGGCTTCAAGCGCCAAATCGACGACTTCCTTAACAGCAGGCAGCACACACTACGCGAGTGGTGCCATGAGAACGGTATCGAGCTGCCGCCCGACTTTCTCCAGACCTCTTTTGTCCGTCCCCAACACTTTGACATCAGCAACGAACACATTCGGGAGAGAAATCAACGCCAACTCTTCTTTGGCCTATACGTCCACCATCTGCTTCACAGAGCTGCGTTGGCAGCCCTGGAAGTCGTTATATTCGCAGATCAGCTGAAGTCTCAGGGTCACCTGAAACGGACGAAGCTGATTATACCGGGCACAAGGACGCTGAAGAAATGGGCCGTTTCGACTTTCGGAAAGGAAGATAGGCACGACGAAGACTACTTCACTGCAGATGTGGATGATTCTGCAATACGAAATCTGGATCTGGGGGAGTCGTTTGGGAAGTCGAAGGATCCTGAACACCTCCCACCTCAGAATGCTTGGGAATCATTTGGAGAATGCATTCGCATGATCCCGAAATTCTTTCGCAGTGACTATTCGTCTTTTGGCTTCCGCGTTTGCGCAGCGACCATGTCAGTCGCGATCATCTGCTATCTCGAAGCGAGTCAGACATGGTTCTTGACGAACAGGATCCTATGGGCCATGATCATGGTGCCCATTTCGATGACCAGGTTTGCAGGCCAGTCCACCTGGTCTTTTGCCCTGCGAATTCTTGGGACGGCGATTGCCATGATTGCCTCCTATGTCATCTGGTACATCGTCGACGGCAAGACGCCGGGTGTCATAGTCTTCCTATGGCTCTGGTTGTTCCTGGCGTTCTACATTGTCATCAAGTTCAAACAGTACATCATCATTGGCATCATCTCCATCGTCACAGCCATCTTGATCATCGGCTACGAGCTTCAAGTCCATGTCATCGGAATTCAAGCTTCTGAGTCTAACGGGCAGCCAGCATACGAGACATACAAACTCGCACCGTACCGTCTTGCTACAGTCTGTGGTGGGCTCTTAGTAGCCTACATCTGGACAATCTTCCCGTACCCGGTGTCCGAAGCCACCGAGCTCAGGAAGGATCTGGGGGGCGCCCTGTACCTCCTCGCCAATCTCACCTCCGTGGTCCATGAAACTGTCAAATCTCGCGTGCAGAAGACAGACGGAAATGAAAACCACAAAGGCAGTAGGGCTTTCCACCTTGACAAGGCTCGGATGAAGATATTCACGAAACTTCTCGGTCTCATCTCCACTCTCCAGCAGAACTCGGCCTTCTCGAAAGCCCAGATCCGAGTCGGTGGCCGGTTCCCAAGAGAAGAGTATGAGCAATTGATCGACTGCATCCAGCGTGTTCTTCAGTACACTATTCTTATCAGCTACGCGTCACGAACATTCTCGGCTGCTGATGTTGACACGGAGTGGTCTGCTGACTTCAGGAAGCTTCTTGGTAATTCAGGTGCCACTTCTCACAAGCTGACATCCTTGTTGTCGCTACTCTCGTCGGCTCTCGCTCACGGACGGGCGCTGCCTCCCTATTTGGAAATTCCGCAGCATGCGAGATACATCAAGGCTATGGAGAATATCGATCACGATATCTTGAGTATCCGACATATTGCTCAGCCGGAATACTCGGCGTTTGCTGTGATTCAAATCTGTGCACAGTGTATCAACGATGATATTGTGAAGATTACAAAGTGAGTATTGATGTCGATCAAGTGGAATGAAGGTGACCGTCGGTGAGCTAACACATGATTCAGACACGTCAAAACACTCGTGGGTGTCATTGACTTCAGCTTTCACATGCCCGAGCACAGAGGGGATGATTCTGATGATTGGAGTATTGAGTCGGAACATCTGAAGAAGACCAGTGATATGTAGTGAAGACGGTGTACAAACCCACGACGGTGGAGACTGAAGTAGATAATGCTGAGCAGATGACTTACGCCGTGAAAGTATGAGTGTGAGCTGATGCTTAGATTGGGCGTCGAGCTTCTCCGCGCAGCCGAGGCCTTCACATGAAAGTCGCGGTCAGTACTGTTGTCACTTCTCTTTGACCCGTCTCCTCCCCCCCTGATCAAGCTGTTGTTGTTCAGAGGATGGTCAGAGAAAGGTACACGTATGGAGCCGGGCCGCTCACCGGCGTCTCAACCTCAGAATCCACCCTCGAAACGTCCGACCACCACCGCCTCTACACCAAGACGTGGAGCCCCTCCGCCCCGCTCCGCGCACGTCTCATCTTCGTCCACGGCTTCTCCGATCACTGCAACGCGTACGGCATCCTCTTTCCGACCCTCGCGCAATCCGGCATCAAAACCTACGCATTCGACCAGCGAGGATGGGGCCGAAATGTAAAGAGCAAAGGCGATCGCGGGAACACGGGTCCGACGAAGCGCATCATGGCGGATTTGACCGAATTCGTGCGCAGCGTCGTAGATGGCACAATGGGACAGAGACAAGAAGGTGAAGACGCAACGCCCATCTTCCTCATGGGCCATTCAATGGGCGGTGGAGAGGTCCTCTGGTGGTGGTGTGCCCCTTCCACGCCGTCTGATCTCCAAAGCAGAATCCGAGGCATCCTCGTCGAGGCACCCTTAATAGCCCTCCCGCCCGCCGGCCAGCCATACAGACTCGAAGTCGTTGCAGGCCGACTGGCCGGCAAAATCCTTCCTCATCTGCAGATGGTCAGGAAATTTCCGCCCGAGCAAATATGTCGGGATCCGCGAGTCTGCAAAGATTGGGACACCGATCCTCTGTGTCATGACACGGGGACGCTGGAATGCCTGAGTAACATGTTAGATCGCTCTGCTGAGCTCGAAGAAGGAAAAGCGATGGTTCAAGAGGGCCAAGGGGACGGAGGGAAGACGAGGTTGTGGATCGGTTTTGGAACCCAAGACTTTCTGGTAGACTTCGATGCTTGCAAGAGGTGGTTTGACAAGTGCAATGTTGAAGACAAAGAGTTCAAGATCTATGAAGGCCAGTACCACAAGCTCCATCTCGAGCCCGGAGAAGACAAGATCCAATTTGCAAAAGATGTGAGTGAGTGGATAATAGCACGAAGTGGAAGTTGGGATGCAATAGGGAAACCGAAACTCTGAACCACAATGATCGGATGGAATTCGACCTCACTAGACTGAATGTTTCGAAAGTCACGTAGATGTCATCACTTTCGTGTTCGTTGGGGTCGACTCAACCTGTCTCGCTGGCAGGCTTCAAATAGTATGGTGGCCATTCTAGCCCCTCGCTTTCAGGACAATCTTGATGCGCATCAACCCATCGCGCGATCCGATCCGTGTTCCATCCACTCAGCATATTTTTGTAAGATCCTGGCCCTTTGAACCCAGCTTCAGTCCTCCTCTCCTCGCCCAGCTTGAAGACACGACTCAAATGACACTTCATCTCCGTCTCGTACCTTTCAGTTTCTGGCATGGTGACGGTGGTGACGAATTTGAACATCATGCAGTCCACTGTCTGGTTGCAAGCCAGCTCGCAAGCCTCATGATTGTCGTGCGGCTCCATCAACCTGGTTGATGCTTGTCCCTCACTGTCAGTGGACTCGTTGATGCGGTTTCGTGCGATTGGCAATGCGAAGTCTTCGACATCTGCGGCATTGTCCCAGTTGTCGCGATTAGCCTTAGGCAGGCCGAAGGGATATACGCCTGCGTACAGATCTTTGTGTAGCAAGACCGTGCTGTTTGACTGCCTCTCATGTTGCCACAGCTCATCCGACTGCTGGCTGGACATATGGTGTACGCTGACCACAGGCAGACACCAGTGATCCTTGCTAAATCCAAGAATCGTAGGGCCTTCTGTGTTCATCGCCATGGAAGCGTTACTGACCGTCAGGTGCATCTCGGTGAGAAGTGCTTCGCCAAGCACGTAGTCACCATAGAACATCTTGCTTATCCGGTGATCCCACCGATGCGCAAGTCCTAATCTCTTCTCGACGAACTCTCTCATTGCGGCACCCGACAAGAGCAGCCCAGGCCCTCCATTGGCGAAATACATGTGTGGAGATTTCTCCCACATGAGGGTTGGCGATCCCAGATACAGTTTTTCCCTCGGATTCAGTTTCGGCAACCATTGAAGTAGAGTCGGCCAGCTGAGATAAGTATCGGCTTCGATGAACAAGTACCACTCTTTGCCAGGTTCGAGTTCCCATGCCCTCTCCACCTCATGTAGAAACTTGTACTTATCAAGTCCCCAGGCTGCGCTTTTTCCTCTTGTTCTCCAATCCTCATTGACAATGGACAGACCCGACAATTTTGGAATTTCGTTCGCTCGTCCCGATGTAACATACTCCTGCTGCTTTAGGTAGATATCAAACTCCGCGTTATCCTTGGCTGCCTCAGGTGAGAATCTGGAAAGCACATCGTAAACGTGATGGTCTCCCAGATTTTGTTCCAGATCGGAGAAGATGAGTGGCCTCCTCACGCAGCGAAGGGTGGTAGATAGTTGCACTGGCAGCTACAAAGCAAATGGCGGACGATCAGCGGGTGTCTCAGACATTGGATACCGTCTAGCCTTTGGTTTCTTACCCTGTCGTGAATTGCCGTAGCCCCAGTCTTGATCGAAACAACCAGGTTACCCGGGTCTGGAAAGCGCTCGCAGAAGTCGTTGCCAGTGCTGAATGAATTTCCAATGTACTGAGTCCGAGGCGTCCGCTGAAGAGCAAGCGGTACTTCCGCATGAGCTATCGGTGAGTCGTGAACTTGCGGTGCAGCGACCGTTGGCGTCTTGCCATGGAGGTAATCGAGGCCATGCAGTGAAAAGACGGCGTAAAGTACACCCAGGATGGTCGCGGAAAGGACCGCAGCAAGGACTGCCCTGAAGCCAGCCAAAGTCAATCGCGCTGGCATCCTGGCTGCTTCAGGGTCATCACGAAGGGTAATAAGTCATCGGCTTCAAGACACTCATCACCTCGGATCGCGGATGCGAGGTGGCAATGTTTTGTTGGCGACAGAAACGCTTGTGAAGTTCAGGGAGAGGCGCCGAAGCGGCCAAAGCGGGTCCGGCCGGCACTGTGAATAGAGCAGCCCGAGCTCACGTGCAGTCAACGTTAAGAGACGGGCTAAAATTCAAAAGAAAGTGCTCCGTGGAAGTGGTGGTGTCTCATGAGCCCGGTCGGGCTTTGAAGTGGCGTTCGCATGCGACTGCAGTAGAATCGGACAAAAACAAAAGATATATAATGCATCCGAGCGGATCGACCTGCTCGTACCGTTCGTCCAAAACCCAGCGCTTAAAAGTACAAAACCCAGAGCATTGTCTGCCAATCGCTATACAAAATCCATGCAGTCATCAAAAGCCCTCATCTGGACCAATTTGAGCGCCTCGAACGCTTCTTGCGGCTGCCCGCGGACCGCTTGGCTGTGGTCGAAGCAGGAGTGACTGAAGAGCTGACAGCGCCGTCCACGACAGGCTTGCCGCTAGATGTAGTCTCTGCGCCAGCAACAGCGAGCTCGCCCAGTGTATCCTCATCCATGTCAGAAAGCTCCTCAGACATAGCTCGAAGGACTTCCCGCCCAGTATAGCGCTCCTCGTGGATCGTGGTACCTACCGGATCGAATGGCTCTAGATACCACGGAACTCCACCATGCGCGAAGACATCATGCGCCTCACCATTAGCGTTATTAGAGTCGCCGCTTGCCGAACCGGGAGCACCATTGGGCGCAGAAGACGAGCGCGAGATCGGCGGCGATAACGGCTCCGTTGGCTTCTCACTTCTAGTCTTCATTGTATTCGATGTCTGATCAGGGTTTGACGACGCGTAGCTGGCAGCTTTCGAAGCGGGAGTGTTCTTGTCATTGGTGACTGGAATAGTGCCGTTCTTGCCGGCCACATTGACGTGGATGACTGCCTCGTCCGTGGTTTCGTCGGCATCGGGCATCGCGATATCGCCACTAGTCTGGGCCTGTTCTTCAGGGGACGCACCTGCCACAGCTGAAGCATCAGAACCTGACCTACGGTGAATCATTGTTGCTTCGGATTCATCCTCACCGTCTGCATCGAGGGATCTCGAAGCCGCTGAAGCAAATATGCCCATAGAGTCCAATTTTCTGAGCTGTTCCTCCAGCTCAACTCCTCGAAGCTCGGCCTCTTTCCTCGTCGCATCCTCAAGAGGTTCCTTAATGGCCTTGACGATGCGCTTCGCGAGCCTCTTGAGATCCTTCTGTTCTTGAGTCAATGCCATGTGCTCTGCAGTTCCGGGCTTGACCTCATTCAACTGGTTGTGTATGGCTTGAATGTCAGCATCAGACGGGTTACCAGTGCTGTCAAGCTTCGCCAGTGACTCGGCGAATATTCTCGACAAATCACGCGAGAAGTCGGAGACAGACGTGTAGTAGCGATTGTGCAGTCGCTGCTCCAGAGTATCGAAGCCCAAGCGAAACGCTCTTGTCTTCTCGTCGAGTCTGCCCATTTGTCAGTAATAGCCTATGCAAGGAGTACTGTCAGAACTCACTTTTGCGCACGCCGGAGGATCGGCCATAACAGGGGAGGAACAGGGAAGTAGACAGTGTCGACAAGCTGCCTCAACAATTCAACTTCCTTCAATCGGAGTTCCTCACGCTGTCGGACTTGCGAGAACAGCTCCTTCAAGAAAGCCATATCCTTCTGCAGCATCTCCGCAAACTCAATGCGTCTCCGTAGTCTTGGCCCGCCAGCCGAGCCCATTCCAGCAAAGTTGCGGCGTGTGACTTCCATGCTAGAGAAGCCTTCGAGCTGCAACTGAAGTCGCTTCAGTAGAGCTGCACCGCGCCGGGCTTCGCGCTTGAGGGTCCAGTATCGGCAAGCTCTTTCCACAAATTCTTTCCGTCGACGAATGGTGAAGCGTGCGAGGCTCGTCTCCACGGTGTTATATACGACAGAGGGAACCACAGGCGCGCCAGACGGTAGCCGCCAACTAAGCTTCTGATCTTTCTTATTGCGTCTTTTCGTCACGGCAATAGTGTCTTCGGCACCGCCAGCCACCAAATCTCCCCCGAGACCTCCATCAGGTGGAGGCGGCGCACCTAGCTCCAGTGCAGCACTCTGACTATCTGCCCATTTTCGATCTTTCATCGCGTGCTTGTACCAGTGCATTGCGTCTCTGATAGCGTTGTCGGTGTCGTGAGTGCGGCGCCACTCTTGCGGAACGTGCTTGTCGCAGAAGGCCTTCAAAGCCGTGGTATCAATAGCACCCTGGCTTTGCGACTTCATCTTCAAAAATAGTTTGGCTCGACGTGCGCAAGTCACATGGAAGGCTGAATAGCAGTTCTTGTTACCACACTGAATGCAGGCCCCCATCTTCTGCTTGCAAATATAGCATTGCAGTTTCCATCGTGACTTGGGCACCTTATCGACATCCTGAATTGGCTCCATAAATGTCATGTTGGCGATGGATACTTCCGGGATCCAGATAGCGCACAGCAAATGACTCCAACGCAGAGTGTTGGTTTGCTTGAAAGCGCCGTCCACATTTGGACAGAAGATACAGGTCGGAGTCCCGCGGCCAATCTCTTTACACTTGCGGCAGAACCATTGGCCTTCTGGGATGAAGGGAACTCCGTAGCATTCTTGGTGGACTGCTAGATCACAGCCGTCACAGAAGATGATTGCGTTGGCATTCTCGCAATCGCCATCGTCACAGATCGAGCACTTGCTATCGGGCTCGTCTCCCGGTGGATTTGGGTCTCCATTAACGGCTGCCTGAGAGCTCGAGCGTGGTCTATGCGTCTGAGCGTGGCGAGGCTGCGGCTTTGGAATGCGCTTCTCCAGGGCATGGTATTCCTTCTCGATTTGTGTCATGGTGATTTCGAAGATGGCTGGCTTAATGGGCTCCACTTGCTCCGACCTCCTTTGCTCGTTGAGCTCCTCCAACCACGCAACATCCTGTTCGTCCATGTCGTACTCAACTTTTCCCACCACCGGGTTTGTCATGCTTGTTGCTGCTGGCCCGTCGCTCTCCAGCCTCAGACTGACGTCCGCCTCATCTTCCAGCTGCTGACTCTCTGACAATCGTATCAAGACCTTGGGAGGGAGCTCGAATCGATCGCTTTCTTGATATCCTACGTGTGCCATTGTGCGATCGACATAATTGATCTTGTTCTCCTTTTGATTCTCCTCAAATTGCAGGAAGTGGTTGTATTGTCGGTAAGAAGGCTTCGGCAAGTTTAGGCGCTCTTTTGGGTTGTGGGTAGGGAGTGGCAGGATGCGAGGTGCTGGAGGGGATCCAAGACCGCTTAGCATGGACTCGGGCCTCCTAGGAGGTCGACCAGGCTTGCGCTTAGGCGTGAGCACTGGGCCACCTTTCTCTCCAAGGGCTGCCGGCGCATCTTCCATTTCCACGTCTCCGTTGGAGTGAGGCTTGTCCGGAGCATTCAACTTCAGATTCTGAATCTTAGGGTCGCTGTTACCAATTCGACCGTCCACCTCATCGGCAGTGAACAGTTGTAGGTTGGAAGCCAAGTCCAAGTCAGGGTGGAACTCGTCCCAGCTTCGCTCTTCTCTTGGCTTATACCCATCACTGGCCTGGCTGGCGGCCGCAGCGGCTGCGGCGTTGCTGTATCGTGGACGGGGAGTGTTGGGCTGTGGCACGTATCGCTCGGGGCGTTCGCGGTGTTCACGGCGCGGTCTCGTGGTCATGGCAGAGCGCGAAGAGGTGGCGGGGGTGTCGCGCTTGTCAGGTCGTGGTCTCGGGGTGCTGGCGCTGGCGCTGGCACTGACATGGGCGAGGGGGTCTCTACGAGGGCGATCGCGGCGGGAGCGGCTCCTCGAGGTGCTGGCGACGCCTGCGGCGACTGCTTCGGCACGAGTTAATTCTTCGCCGCTCTCGAGGATGTATCTGCCTCCCCCACCAGGTCCTCCAGGCAAGAACTTCTTGAGTCGTTTGGCGGGGGGCTCAGCAGTAGCCGGCTCGATGCTCGCAAGCGCCCGCGGAGCCCTCCCGCTAGGCGTTCGGGCTGCTGCTGCGGTTGCGCGTCTCGGAGACACGATCGGCGCGGCCATGGCGATGGCGATGGCGATGGCGATGGCAGAGGTGAATTGACGGCGACGACACGTTGGTCGCAGCCCCTGCGGTGGGCGTCGCGGATGCGGTGGGCGGTGCGGTCGGTGTCGTGGGTGTCGCGGTGGTGCAGTGGGTGTCTGTAACAAGGAGAGATGTCGGTGGACGGTGCACGCCCGGCCGGCCCGCTGTTGCTTCCTGGTGCTGCTCTTAGCGGGCCGAGAAGTGATGGAAGTGATGGGCAGTTCGGTCTGTGCTCACTGCTCAGGCACTTCGTAGGCCGATGGCGGCATTCGCGCCTGCTCGTCGTATAATAAGACCCGACCACATCACCGCGTGCCCACCGTTTTCATGCTTCGACATCGTTGCACTACTGGCTCACGTGTTCATGTACTGTGGCATCGCGCGCCGCCTACCCTCCCGCTCTTGAAGAACCTTCCCGTCGTCTGGCCATACATCGGCGCTCTCCTATCAGATCTTACTTGCCGTGAGATGAGATGATACATCATTGAAAGCAGGGCGCGTAGGATACCATCATTCTTGCGGCATGGCAAGCCCAGAGATCGAACAGGCCGCGCGAGCCATCTCGTGGTATGCATACTCCTTGCCACGTAAGACCGGGCTTTGATACGGGCATTACAGGGTATTTGGATGGGTCTATTTTCTAGCATGGACTGTGTCCTTCTTCCCTCAGGCCATTTTGAATGTTCAGCGACAGACTACGCACGGTCTCCTTCCTGACTTTCCCCTCTTGAACATCTTTGGCTTTGGCTGCTAGTAAGCACCCACGTTGGACCTACACAGAACGTTCGTCGTCCTACGTAGTGTCTTTCCGATGTTTCAGACTTGGATAAGTCTATGCTAACAATTCTGTAGCACCCTAAGCACTCTACTCTTCCTCTACTCGCCCGAGATTCGACAGCAATATGCTACTCGACACCCAGTCTCTCCGGAACCCACAGTCCGCTTCAATGATCTTGCATTCGGAGCACTGGGCTTCATCATGAGCATTGTTTGCTATTCCCAATTCTGGCCTCGGCTTTGGGGCTGGGAACACACATATGGCGTGCAACGACATGCCAATAGGATCACGCTCGGTCTTATCTGGGGCGGCGTAGTGGCCGTCCTGGTCACAGTCCTTGTCGTTCTCGGAAAAGGCGACGGACGAGATGGCACAGGCTGGGCTTGGATTGATGTTGTATGTTTTCCCTTCAGAGCTGTCAGCTATGTATCATGGCGCATTCGTGTCCTGGATCGCACTGACCTGTTCCGTCTAGCTGTACTGTTTTCAGTATGTCAAGCTGGTATTCACCGTGTTCAAATACGTCCCGCAGGCCATCTCAAACTTCAGGAGGAGGTCCACAATAGGCTGGTCGATTACGCAGCAACTCCTGGACTTCACTGGCGGAGTTCTCAGCCTCCTGCAATTGATCATTGATAGCAGTCTTCAAAACGACTGGAGTGGCCTTACGGGCAATCCACTCAAATTTGGGTATGAAGGTCAAGGGTGCAAGCAATTCCAAAGACGTGCTAACCCGCGATCGTTGTTTGTTAACAGGTTGGCGAACATCTCGCTCGTCTTCGACGTCATCTTCATACTCCAGCATTTCGTTCTGTTCGGACCTGTTGACGAAAGTCACACTCCAAAGGATACTCTGATCAACGGACAGCCGGAATCAAGTGACGAGCGCGAGCCGTTGCTACCACGTAGTATCAGATAAGCGTACGTAGAGCAGCAACGGACAGGCTTGGCTGTACCATTGCAGTTGATGGTGGCACGGTGCAAAGTCGACGAATAATGCTCCGGCAATCCGCCGCAGCCAGACTGCTGGCTTTTTCTTCATCCTACTTCCTCCCGTTGTGTGGAGAGGTGCGCTTGGGGATCTGCTGCACGGTTTCGGAACCAGTGGTCTTTTTGAAACATACATTTCAGGTGACAGCGTTGACAGCTCAGTGACATGTTGTTGACACTCCGATGGCGGGCTTCGAGTGCTGCGTTCCATTATTTGAATTGCAGTGCATTGTATTGTGCATATGCGCGGCCAGGAGCGCGTTTCACACGAGCCGTCGTTCTGTGTGGCACGGTGAGAGTTGAGAGTGTGGCAGGGGCGTGCTGATGCTTTCCGACGATGCACACATGCCTGCAGCGAACGACTCAGATACCCGGCTACCTGGTTGGGGATCTTTGAGGATCTTCGAAGCTAATAACAAGTATACACTGCACTGCAGCAAGGGTTACTTTAGTGCCTGACCGAGCCTCCAAGGACACAGTTGTCTGATGAGAACGAGGAGACGTCCTCTTACGCGTGCTGCACATGCGAATAGCCATCATAGTGCTTCCAGATGCGGACCGCTGCTCAGTCCTCTGCTTTGCGATTGCTTGATTGAGTTTGCTGTCGCTCAGCGAGACTTTGGCTGTCAAGGTCTCTTCAGGAATGGTGGCCCTGGTACGGAGAAGGAACCCTCGGTGGATCTCTGCATCCATGTCGATGTCGATGTTGTGCCTCTATTGGCGTCGATCGTTTCCTGCACGGCGGCAGTTCCCTTTTGCACCGCACCGCATCGCACCGCACCGCACCGCACCGCACCGCACCGCACCACAGCTGGGCTGGGCTGGTCAACGAAGGCATGGCAGGAGGCAGGAGGCAGGAGGCAGGAGGCAGGAGGCAGGAGGCATGTGCAAAGTGATTTGGCTCAGCTCGGAGTACGCCTGATGGTGAGAGTCCTGTGGGCCTGCGTCCGCGCGGAGTTGCGAGGCTGCCCAAGCATGGCTCGGGGAGGGTTGGTCAACTACAATACTGCGCTGCGCATCGAGGCGCACCGCCATTGAGTCGTCGACGACAGAGGCAGCGGAGTCCGGACGTGCGCCAACAACGTGCCCGCAGAGCTGGTAGCGAACTCTAAACCTCTGCGCTCCTTCGGCTGCGTAACGCGTCGTGCCCCGGTTGGCTCGACATCTGATAGCCCAAAGACCAGCGCCGGCCTCTGTGGACGATCGCGTGTGGCCGCAGTTTGGCCCATGCACATGCGATATGCAAGAGGAATGCATCCGCCAGGAGTCCACAGCAGTGCGCACTGGAGGAGGAGGAGGAGGAGGAGGAGGAGGAGGCACAGAGGCAGTTGCTGTCAAAAGCGGCGCGCGAGTTCTTCTCACAGCAGTGCGAGGCCCATCCGTCGCCTGCACGCTCACACGCTCACGCCCTCACGCCCACACGCTCACGCTCACCCTCACGCTCACCCTCACCCAGCCCAGCCCAGCCCACGCCGACTGCTTCGCACGCCTACTTGCCTCCGCCCATGTTCGAGCGGTAGCCTGAATGCCACACAAAGCTCGAGTGTCGGTCTCCTCTCAAGTCGTGCACCAACCGCTGATTCTCGCGACCTCCACCACGACGTCGTCTATGTCGAGGGAAAACAGCGGCTCCTCGAAACGCGACTCCGGCATTGGCCTGAATGGTCTCGTGCATCGAATATCCCTGAAGCGAGCAGCGTCTG
Organism: Pseudocercospora crystallina; assembly: GCA_003666085.1. Classification (NCBI taxonomy): domain Eukaryota; kingdom Fungi; phylum Ascomycota; class Dothideomycetes; order Mycosphaerellales; family Mycosphaerellaceae; genus Pseudocercospora; species Pseudocercospora crystallina. The sequence goes on from QQNG01000289.1 coordinate 47,066, forward strand.
CTGGTCGTCGTTCAGCAGCGTCTAACCCGAACACCATCATGGCTCCCGTCTACAGACTTGTACGTCACCGTCCGTTTCCCTTTCTGTCCTCCACAGCTCCAGTCTGTCGTCCGATCCAATCTATTTCACTCGCGGCCAGACGCGGGCGCTTGCCGTCACCAGTCCCGACCTGCGCTGCAGCGACACCTCCATGACCCTCCTCCCAGGGCCGCCTCGCCATTAGAGTTCGGCGTGCCGCAAGATCCAAGCAACACGCCCCAACTCCCCTTTGCGCGCCTGCCTGTTCCTGCATATCAACCAATTTATTACCGCCCATTTCTTTTGCTCGGCCGGTCCGCGTCGCCAGCCATGGAGGACAGCTCGCGCGAGTTGCGCTTCAGGGCGTTCAGCTCCGCCTACGAGTACGCACCTGAGCTGACGGCTTTGAAGTATCCCCACCAGTCGTCCAACGGCAAGCGCGAGCTGCGTGCCATGGAGCCCGAGAACCAGAAGGAACGGCCTCACAGCGGCTCCACGAGTCGCGATCGCAGCAAAATGAACAGCGTCGACACGGCCATCTACGCGCCCGCGATCAATGGCCACGGCGACCTCGCCAACGGCTCCCAGGCCGAAGACTTCCAGCAGCGATACGACGGCCGCCGACCGCAGACGAATTCCACCGGCACTGTTCACCGGTCAAAGAGTCCACACGTGTTGCCTGATGGCGATCCCGCGCCCAGCTCCCCTGACTTCGAGGGCATGGACGATGGCACCGGACAGCCGGCGGCTCCGTCTGAGTTCACCAAACGCGGGATACACATCCCCACGCGGACAAGGTACGAACACAAATACCAACCTGGCGTATGAGCCTGGTGTCGGGCAAATTGCGCAATCTATAACCGAACGCAAGATCTTCACTGACACACCAAACAGCAGCAGCAAAGATAAGCGGCAGCAACCGCAGCCTTTCCCTTCACCACTTCCTCCCCAGCCTTCACTTCCTCCTGGCGCACGCGAATCCGTCCGGGCTTCCTCGCCGCCGTCTCCAGAAACCGACAACGAGAATGCGTATGATCCTGGCGCGCGAAGTAGCGCGGGGTCCGTTTTCTCGCAAGATACAGCCGCAACTTCTATTCACACATTACCCCCTCTACAAACTAAAGGTCCTGAAAATGGCGATGCGCAGTATTTGGAGCCTGTGATGGAAGACGACCCTAGATCCTGGGATTTACTAGCGCCACCCCAGGAAGACCAGGATGTCGGCATGTACGCGCTGGAAAAGCGCTCGGAGCAGCTGTTCAGCGCTGAACATTTGCGCACAATCTTTGAGGATCCGAAGTTGCTCCTCAAATTCACCGGCTTCCTAAACTCTCACCGGCCGCAAAGCATCCCGGTCTTAATCTACTACTTGGACGCCTTGAAAGCATTGCGGGCGATCAACTATGCCAATGCGATTGCAGAAGCTCTCGAGCCGATCAAAGGCCAAGGCTTCACCGAGGAAGCCGCGAAGCTCACAAATAACACCGCACTCGAGGACAAGGCGAATCGCGCATTCGATGTCTTGGTGCAAGAAGATCTCCCCGCCTACGTGGCGCATATTTGGGTGCAGGTCGTCAGTATCAGTATCCAGAGACGCATTACGGGAACACTTGCGCCACATCTGAGAGAGGCAAGCGAGGGGTTGGCCGAAGTATTTTGCTTAACCGATCCAAGTAGGACAGACAATCCAATTGTCTTTGCTTCTGAAGAGTTTACGAGGACGACGCAATACGGCATGAACTACATCATTGGCAGGAACTGTCGTTTCTTGCAAGGACCACGATCCAGTCCACATTCTGTTCGAAGACTTGCGATTGCTTGTACCAGCGGCAAAGAGCATACGGAGGTCTTTGTCAACTATCGCAGGGATGGCAGCCCGTTCATGAATCTTCTGATGACCGCGCCACTCATGGACAGCCGTGGGACAATTAGGTACTACATAGGAGCTCAGGTCGATGTCTCCGGTCTCATCAAGGACTGCAGCGAGATGGAAGGCCTGATGAGAATGGTGGAGAAAGAGCAGAATGGGCAGTCTGGTGAAGAGGAGGAGTCGGAGCGCAAGGACGAGTTTCAAGAGCTCAGCGAGATGTTCAATGGGGCGGAGCTCGACACCGTACGCAGATTCGGCGGACGTATGCACAAAGAATACGTCGACGATAGTGATCGTGACAGCGTCCACGGCGGCCGCCCCCGACTTTTGCTGAAGGATCCAAGTCAGGAAATACTGGACCGCGAGAAGCGTGCCATGTCCGACAGTGCAGCATCAACCATCCGAGAGCGCGTTAACGGCAAGCTTGAGGGAGTTTACCAGCATGTAAGTTCGACGTCGACTTTTGGGGATCCGACGCAAGCGCTGACAGCTCTCTAGTACCTCCTGATCCGACCAGCTCCTTCGCTCCGAATCCTGTTTACGTCTCCTTCTCTACGGGTGCCTGGAATTCTTCAATCGCCGTTCTTGAACCGCATCGGTGGTAGCAGTCGAGTCAGAGCCGACCTTGGCGCAGCACTTGCAGAGGGACGCGGTGTGACCGCTAAAATCAGGTGGCTCACTCGCCCAGATGAAGATGGTGAAGGAGAGGGTCGTCCACGCTGGATACACTGCACACCTTTGCTTGGGCACTCCGGCGCAGTTGGAGTCTGGATGATCGTGCTCGTGGATGAGGAAGGCTCTCTCACCAGTGGAGCATCTGGCAGGCGTTTTAGGCAGGCTCCTCCAGTTTCAGCTACCATCGGCGGCAAAGAGTGGGATGCTTCGACGTCGAGAGAGCGTACGAAGTATCTGAACGCGTACAGCAAAGAGGATGAACGCAGAGGCGCAGGCAAGCAGCCGGAATATTTCCATCGACCCGGAAGCCGCACTGCCAATAACAGCATCTCTGGAACCACGACTCCTGGACGCAGCCGAGAGAGGAGGCCCGAGATGCAGCGCCTGACAAGCGCAAATGCCAGCGAATTCTCATTCAACCTGAAAGGCTGAAGTCTCGAGATCTTCACTTGCAGCCGCGAGGCCCCACGGTCAATGGAAGACGACTGTTGTGTTCAGGTTAAGAAGCGAGGCGTTTTTGGTCAATCGTACTTGCAACAAAGTGCGCAGTCACTCCCTTTATACCCCCCCCCAACTGTCTGCTTCGTTGCGTTTGCGAAATTTTACTGCATGTTTGGACCAAAATATGTGAAGTAGCTAATGTAGTCGTAGTTGCTACTGACGATGTATAATAGCCCTTGGTCGATAAGTGTCAGAGACCTCAACTCATCACCTCCCATCATCTTCTGATTCGATTCGCAGTAGCGTAAAGGATCGGGGGTCACGGCATGTTTTGCTCCTCCTGGATCTACCATGGCCAGACGCCCTGCAAAGCAAAAGGGTGGAAGGTTAGCATGTGGGTCGGACATTGGACGCTTTCCAGCCTTTGGTTCTTACCTGGTCGCTGTCCACCGTCAAGAACTTCTTATTTACATTTCCTGCCTCATCGGTCGCGCCCTTCACAATAGCCTTGGCTCCATCCTTGGGCGCCTTAGTTCCAATAAACTGATTCAGGTTCGTGTTGCAGAACCCAGGGCACGTTACCACGACCACAAATCCCTCCTCATCGAGAAGAGACATGAATGAAATGGCCACTTTGTGGATCGTGGTCTTTGTCACCCTGTACAAGCGCCACTCTTTTGCAGGAGTGTGATTTGGGTGGTTGGAGTTGGAGGAGATTTCCAGAGATCCGAGACCTGAGCCTACGAAGACGATACGTTTGCCGCCTGGGAGGGTTGATTTGCGGAGGAGAGGGAGGAAGGCTTCGGTGACGACGACTTGGCCGAAGACGTTGGTGTCGAAGTGGCGAGCGTATTGTTCCCGTGTTGTTGTGCCGGCGACGTCGGCGCCCAGTGCAGCGTTGTTGATGAGCTGGATCTTGTTGTCAGGTTTGAGGCACAAAGTGAGGGTGTGCAATGGAGGAAGAGCATACGATGTCTAGCCGGCCATACTTCTTCTCCACTGTCGCCGCGGCTGCTGCAATGGACTCGTCGGATGTGAGATCCAGCCGAAGGAGATCGAGGTCGTCTTTGCTGACGGAGATGGAGCGGTCGTTGAGGATGTCCTGGACCGCTTTCCTGCCATTGGCCTCGCCCCTGCTCCCGATCAGGACGGTGTGTCTGCCTGTCTGGGCAAGATGCCATGCTGTCGCCCACCCAAGTCCTTGGTTGGCACCGGTGATGAGTACGACGAGCTTGTCGGGCATCTTGGTCTTCACCTCCAGCAGTCTTCCTTGCAAGGCCCTGATTCGTAAGGGGGATGTCTTTGGGGGGATATCTTGAAGCAATGCTTGGCGGGTCGTTTTCGATCTTCCAGCGGCATTGGATGTCCGCTGCCCACCTACTTATTTATACGTGTACATTTCTTTGGATGTTCAGGCTTCATTTGCCCGATGATGCACAGGCAGCGGCTTTACGCAGGCCCGTCGAAGTCCACAAAGGATGTACAGGCTGCTGTTAAGTCCGCGTCGAGGTGCTGCAGCAAACCCTGTGCCCGAAGCTGGAGGATTCTGGGGTGACGGGTCTGCATGGCGCGTAACATACATGTAACGTCAAACGTCAAACGTCAAACGTCACGCGTCTCCTCCTTCACTCCCCTCATCAACATCATCAACATCAACGCCAACATCAACATCAACATCAACATCAACCTCACCATCGACCATTCAACTTTACTCCCCAGACCAAATCCCCATAGTCCACGATCCCGCGACTTGGGCGAAGCCGCAGAAGCGTGCCGCACTGGACGCCGCGATGGGTGCAGCTCATAGAGTCTCCTCTGTGGCCAAGTGTTGCAAGGACATTCGGGCACCACTAGACACAGTCAATAATGTAGCCGGATCTGCCCCTCGAAAGTTCGGCCAGTGCGCATTCGCATGAAGAATAAGGTGGGCATCGCTTCGTGCTGGCTTCCAAGACGAAACAGCAGGCGTGCGCCGAAGACCAATCTCACGCTGGACGACGTCCTGGCCTTCAACTCGGGCGTGCAGGCCTCGACGATGGGGTCCATGACCGCACTGTGAGGCCGTGAAGAAGACGGTGCAGACCGCAAGCGCTGGAACACAATGTCAAGGTCCTCACCTCCACGAGCTCGCGGCCTCGCAGAGAAATCACCAGCTAGCTGGCTGTGCTGTTCATCTGCAAAAGGGCGGGTTTGCCGTCATGCACTGTCTTCACCGCGCTGGACGCGATGGCGCTCGTCCACCAGCTTATCCGCTGCAGTAGCTGGTCGTCTTCGCATGCAAAGCACGAGACATTGTCCGCAACCCTCTACGTAAGTGAATAATTCAGAGCAAACGCCCTTACTCAAGCCCTTTCAGTCCTACTCTGCTCTACTATTGAAGCCGTGCTTGATTTCACTGTTGAGCAGTGAAGCTGCTGCAGCGGTGGCGTTTGTGTAACAGTCCCTATCGAACGGCCCAATAGCGCGCTTCACAACCTCACCTCGACCTGCAGGACTTTTCCACCTGTTCAGCAACATTCTTCCACCTCACCACTACGAGTCCCCTCCCTCTCATCTTCAACGCGACTTCTACCACGCTTGGGATCTGCATTGGCAACGAAACGCAAGCATCAAGCAGAGCATCATCGAGCCTACCAGTGCAACCCTACTCAGACGCAGCAACAGCGCCACAAAGAAAGTCAGAGAAGCAGCCTACAATCCCACACACACCATAAGCGCTTGGCGAAAATGCCATTCGACGAGCGCCTTGAAGCCACAGCCACCACCAATTCCATTCAATCCCCGAACTCATTCGACAAGGTAGGTCTCACTCTTGTGCGCGGCGACAGCGGAGCAGAGACAGCTATGGCATCATCCTCGTCACCTGTAGATAGCTTGTCAGCCACGCCTCGAATGGGCCTCACTAATCCAGTATCACCATCTTTGGCGAAGTCCCTCGTCGATCGTGGACATGCCAGAAGCGCATTTAACGAGGACGACATCAAATACCGCCTTCGAATCTACGCTGGGTTGCTCATGGATCACCAAAACCAGTCGATTAGATACAAGTACTCTGTAAGTGGATTCTGTTGCATTGAAAGATCAATATGGCTAATTTACGGCAGCTTCACGATCACAGGAACACTTTGCTGGCCTTCCTCTTCGCAATCCACCGACAGCCACTGCCAGACAATGACGATATCCTGGCCCTCGAGGCATTGGGCAAGGTAAGGAGTTTGGCCTTGCACAGATCTGCCTAAAAACGCTGATGCTGACAGTCGCCAGGCTCCCACTCTACCCCTTTGTCACTACCAGGCCATCTACTACGCAATCATCTCTGAACTCTACTACCTCGATGCAGACGTCAAATACCACCTGCAGAATTCAAAAGGCGCCGAAGTTCTCCACCACAAAGGCATCGACTGCCGTAGCGACCAGGCATTCAAGATCATAGATTTCGAGGGGCTAATTGGAGACATCTGGCGAAATATGATGAATCCGGCGTTGCTAGGGCCGTTGGAAGATGCTGTGCGAGAAGACAACATCAAGAAGGCCTTTCACGACAAGTACGCCGACCATGGCTACCTCGAGAGATTTCGCAGCTTCCGCGCGCATGCATCTGAGCAAGGTTGGGCCGAGCTGTTGGAGCAAACGGACGGCATGGTAGATGTGACGCGCATGCCCTCCAGTGGCATCAATGACATGCTCTGGCATGAGTGCGCTCCCATCATCCGCCAAGAATGCGAGAAGCTCTCTGCCGCCACGACGCTTCGTACCGCCGTCCCAACGCCAAATCGAGGGCGCTCAAGGGCAGACAGCAGCGCGCCTCTGTCAGGAGTCCCGGAAAAAAGGAGGGGAAAGGATACCGTCCCCCTCGACCTGTACGACGTCCCTGGCGACCGCTTTCCGCCCTTCTCGAGGTCCCAAAGTGCTCTTGAGCCCTCGGAGCTCGCACCCTCCTCCTCACCGCCGGCTCTGCCTTCGCAACCCCGGCAACGATTCTTCCAAGCGGGCGGGCAGGCTCCGCTCTCGGAGCGGGCAGAGTGTCCTCCGCCGCCAATGCTGGACGCTACGATGAGGGGAGCAAGTCCTTTCCCTCCGCCGGACATAAGCTCCCGGGTGAGTGGGGAGGAAGCTCACCCTTCCCGGCCGCGGTCGAGGAAAGGCAGCGGTAAGCTGCGCTCGCTGTTCAGCCGCAGCAGCAGCGATGCGCAGAATTGAAGGCGCTTGTACGAAGAGCGAAGACGATTTTGGACGATTCGAAGATGAAGCTCTCGAGAAAGTGACGACGGGAGCTGTGGAAATTCACACAAGAAGTCAGGAAGCTCTTCTCTCAGGCCAAGAGCCTGAAGATGTCAATGTTTCGGTGATTAGAATGGATGTTCTGGGTTATGTCCGTCACTTCTCAATGGTATTGAAGTGCACAGCGGGTTTGAAAGCACATGCGCATGGCTGTTTTCTAGAAGAAGGCGAGTGTGCACGCTCGAAGCCCCCTTCTTTCGTTTGGGGATGTGGGACGATGCCCGAGAAGAACTCCTGGCCTCGTGAGTGAGCTCAGAAATGAAAGTGCTGTAGCATGTGAATCTGCAAATCGACAGGGGTCGAGTCTAATGAACGATGAGGTCATGTGCGAATTAGCGCAACGGCAGACGGCAGCGCTGAGCTCGCCGAGCGTGCCGGAAAGTGAGAGCTGCGGCGTTTGGTGGTGGTGGTGGTAGAGGCAGTGTTCTCGTTGTGCTGTTGTTGTCGTTGTGGTTGTTATTGCACGCTCTGCTGCAGTAGCCGCCAATGATCAAGGACTCAACCCTTTATTCGTGATAGACTTAGGCCCAGTCTAGACGTGGCCCAGCCAGCCTCCGCCCTGACGAGCTTGCGTCTCTCGCGCCCACGCCATCCATCCATCCACCCATTCACCCTCTCACTACCCACCACCCACCCACCAACCATGCTGCGTCGGTAGCCTGCCGCCGCCCTCGGACACGTTGCGAACCTTCCCGATGCCACTGGCAGACCACCGATACAACCCCGCCATGTCCAGCTCCTTCGAGAAAAGCGTCAAGGGCGGAACCAAGGTCAAGCTTGCACCGCCCAAGTCCAAATATGTCGAGCACATCCTCCTTGCGACGCAGTCCGGCGAGGCCGGCGTTGCTGAGGTGTTCCGAACCCTCACGCACCGACTCCGCGACTCGACCTGGACGGTGGCTTTCAAGGCCTTGATCATCGTCCACCTCATGATCAAGGAGGGCGTGCAGGATGTCACACTCCGCTACTTGGCGGTTGCGCCGCGCAATCGCCTGGCCATCAACAGCTTCACCGACGTGCAGACGCAGGGGCAGAACATAAGAGTTTACTCCGAGTATCTGCTGGCCCGCGCGCAGGCATACGAGCGCGCCAAGTGCGACTTTGTGCGTTCTGGAGAGGGCCGCATGAAGCGCTTGAACGTGGACAAGGGCCTACTGCGCGAGACTGAAGTTGTGCAGGATCAGATCAAAGCGCTGGTTAGGTGCGACCTGCTGCAGAACGACGTGGAGAACGAAATATCCCTCACAGCGTTTCGTCTTCTCACAAGGGACTTACTAGATCTATACAATGTGGAGAATGAGGCAGTCATGAATGTACTCAGTCACTACTTCGAGATGTCCAGACCGGACGCGGAGAGAGCCATCAAAATATACAAGACGTTTTGCAAGCAGACGGAACAGGTGGTGCAATATTTGAGCATAGCGCGACAATATGAGTACGCGACACGGCTGGAGATTCCAAAGCTGAAGCACGCGCCAACCAGTTTGGCAGCTTCTTTACAGGAATATCTTGACGATACGGATTTCGAGACCAATCGGAGGCAATACCTTGCGGAGCAAGAGGGCAGAAAGCCAACTGGACAGTCATTCTCGAAGCCTTCACAGACAGCGCCTCCGAGCACTGCCAAGACGACGAAGACACCTTTTGACGACATGAAGTCAGCAGCGCAACCTGCGAGTCAGCCTTCAAAGGGTCCAGCGCCAGACTTGATCGACTTTTTTGAATCCATAGAGCAGAATCAGCAGACTATGCAGACCAACCCATTCTTACAGCAGCAGCAGCAGCAGCCGCCGCCGATGCCGCAACCGAACCCGCAGCTGACTGGGTTTCAACAAGCCCAGATGCAACAACCGCAAATAGCAGGATACCAGCAGCCTCAGGCAACGAATTTCCAACCTCAAACAGAACTGAGCTATCAACAGACCGGCCACGTTGCCAATGGGCCATCAACGGACCCATATGCCCAGCAGCAGATGCAACAACAAGCACAGCCTCGACTTCTGCAAACCCAATCTACAGGATTCGGATTTGGGGGCTATGGGCCGCAGCCAGAGCAACAACAGACGTTCGGCGCTCCCCAACAGATGACGAGTCCTGTGCAAATGCAGACCCCTGTTCAGCTACAACCACAAGCCACTGGATCCACCAATCCTTTCCGGCAATCTATGATGGCTCCAGGCACGAATGCGACCCTCAACGGCTCTTTCGGTGGCGGCGCACAGAATCTGAATCGCAAAGGAACAAACCCCTTTGCGAAGAGCATCACACCATCAATACCCGAGAATGGACCAGCTGCAGCAGCATCGCAACCCTCACCCTTCTCGGCGCAACCTGAATTCCAGCAGCAGCATCCACTGCAATCTCAAGCGACGGGAACGAATCCGTTCGCGCGGAATAATGCTCCTTCACAACAACCCGCGCCCTCGCTTTCTCCGCTGAATGCGCTGCAGGTGCAGCCCACCGGAAGCACCAATCCATTCCGGCAAAGCCAATTTGTCAACCAGCAGACAGGGAGTGGGTGGCAACACGGGCCTCAATCTACGATGGGGGGTTTAGAGAACCTGGAGACAGTGCCAATCTTCCCTCGACCAGGGCAGACGACTCAGCAGCCATCACCTTGGGGATAATTTTCAAGTCTTGAAGAAAATCTTGTAGTATCATCTAGTGATACTAGCTGCTCCTTTTGTGTTTTTTAGCGTGGAGTCTCATAGGAATGCATTTACATGTGAACGTGTTGGGGTGGATCGGCATGATTGGAGAGAAAGTATCTTTTGCCGTAGAGGCGCCCACTCTCCAAGTATTTGATTCAGCGATTGTTGGTACGCCCTTGCGTTTGCGGTAGCACGCGAGGGCGTACCAGACGGACGGCTTCAGTAAGTAGTACATCAGCGTCAGTCATGACTCGATGAAATTGTGATGGCAGCTACCTCCTCCAAGGCCTCGGAATTGTCCGGTGAAATCTCGGCATAGCATGTGCAAGTCTTGGCACCTGTATCTTTCTCGCTTGCTACGCCCGAATATTGTATGATTTGGTATGACCCAGATACAGCTTCATCTCCTTGAATCATCAGAATGTGTTCTATGCCACAAGAACGCTGCTCTTTGCAGGGTATCATTATGACTTCGGTAAAGTCAGCAAAGACGGAGCAGCCGACGCAGTACGTCGCTTTTTTTGACAGGTACGCGTCAATTACTTCCCTGACACGATGATTACTTGACAAGCAGCCAAGATAGCCATGGAGACTTCATGCTCTTTCTCTGACTCTGGTATTGGTGCAACTCTCGGGTAAACACTTAGCATGTGTGTGGTCGAGAGACTTTCAGAACCGCTGCGCTACCTGTCTCCCTGCTCTTCATGATGCGTTGTTAGAATCTGTTACGTCCATTGCCTGATGGCTCGTCTTGTTATGGAGGCGCCCCACTAGATTCAATCGTCGCTAGAGGGAGTCCGTGTCAGAACAAGACCATGCTGCGAGAAGCTTTCGGCGAGCACAGTGAAGGAATACCCGCAGTTCGAGGACGACATCGCATTTCCGCGAGCTCAGTCAGTGTGCGCAAGCTTGAAAATGGCGATGACCCACGATACTGTTGCTCAATGTAGAAGGCAGGAGGCCACCTTGGATTTCACAGGGATCTGAGATCTACCATCGCCGTTAGCGTTTGTGGAAAGGTAGGAAAGATCGCCTGGATGTAGAGGTTGTAAGTTGCATGTCTACCAGCTATGAGGTGTTTGCCCAAGAAGACGAGCCTCGACCCCATGCCTGACCTCGGGCAAACATCGACCCCACCGCATCGTCGAGCATGGTACCACCCGGGAAGGCAGAGAGTTGCCATCAAGCCACCGCTTCGCCGGTCGGTCACTGTGCAAAAGAGGAGTTGGCTTGATGCGGCACATTGGCAGCAGCCTCATGATGCACTTCCATCGGTGCCCTGCAGTGCGAATAATAGAGGATATGGCTGATCTGCGATTTAGCGTCCGAAGTCCATCGCAAGCTTGATCCTCCTCTCCTCTCGTCGTGAGGCAGAGTTCACGGTGGCTTGCTTCCTCCTGGCGATCTATTGCATTGAAGTAGCTGACGAAAGCAGACGGCCCGATTGTGGCTTCTGTGGTGCAGGGCAGCAGAACAGCTTCGGAGAATGGCCACTGGATTCCAAATGCTGCGCGATCAAATGCATGCAGAGCGTACGTAGCCTCGTGTCGTCGTATCTCGCAGTCGTCGATCCAAAAGCAGAATCGCTATGCTGCGCCTGCAATTATTCCGTCGGATGCCCAATGGTTTCCGATGTTGCGAATGCAACCTGCGTGATGCAAGTACCGTACATACCTTACCGAGCATCGGGGAAGTCTCATCGAGGGACGGCGGAGGAGCAAGTCTGACCCCTCACCGACCATTCGCGCGCCGGGATGCCACGAGCCTCGACGCGCTGCGCTCCACGTGCCCTCCGCTTCGTCGACAATCTATTCCACGCAGCAGGCGGGAAGTGCGTGCGTAGCCGTTGGGTGATGGGCACGTCCGATGCCCCTGCAATACAATTGCAGTACTCAGGAGTCACGCTCGCGAGCCAAGGTGCGACGCTGGTGCAATGTGATTCTCTACTATCGGGCCATCTCCATTCTCCTAGTGCTGGAGCCCACACCACCCCCACCACCACCACCGCCGCCGCCGCCGCCGCGCTCAAGAGGCTTGGCCAGCGGATGCCGCTTCCGCCACCCCCTGCGAGACTAGACTCTGATGGTGAGTCGGCCGTGGGATGGATCATCATGGCGTTGCGCGCCTTCGCGTGGCGTTTCTGGAGCAGCCACCAGATGCACCTCCATCGAGTCCATCTTGTGCCATTGTTGTTACCCTAGTACTACTGTTGACCTAGTGTGCCATTCCCCCCGGAGAACAATACAGTGATGTACATAGTCGGCCATCCTGCCATCCCTAGACGCTAATCTGGCTCCTCGCCCTTGCTCCCGCTTCTTGGCCGCATGCATCATCAGCTGATCGTCCAGATCACTGCCCAAGCCGGGCAGCGTTCCTGTCCCATCTGTCCCATGCGGCAAGTGGCGGCGTCCGTCACTCGCCCTCTGCTCGGGCCTGCACGTCAGTATTGGAGGCATGGTATGGTATGGTATGGTATGTTGTGGTATGGTATGGTCTGGCATGCTATGGTCTGGTATGGTATAGTAGGCTATCATGCACGATTTTGCAGTGAAGCTGTGCACGCCGCGGTCCATGCGATCGGCAATTGAGCCAGGCGAATGAGTTGCACATTCACAATACAAAGGAATAATGCTCATGCGAGCGCTCCTCCACCCCCAGCGCACGGCACTGTCGCGGTTGGCGTCCACTGTGGCCCCGGAGAGGGGACATCTCGAGTCTCGACAACGCTAATTGCCCCACCAATCTAACCTCTGACCGCACCACTGCACCAGACGCCACGGCCTGCCTCTCTCCACATCGACAGCAGCACACGTGCTTTGCCTGCTCTACGCCTTCGAGACTCACACGATCCGGGTTTTCGAAAACGGCTGATGAGCAAGCCAGCATCCACCGCGACGAATTCATCACGAGTAATTATCACCACTCACTCACTCACTCACTTACCGTCTTGGCCCTATACTGAATGCAGCACTGCGATTTCCCAAAAGAGAAATTCTGGTGCCAATCGCGGCTACATGCTCAGTGCAAGTTCTGCTCGAAACACCGGCAATTTGGGATCTGGCGCTGCCATCCCAATGAGGCAGCTCGTTGAGATAGAGCGCAAAAGGGCAGATCGGAGCCGATTTTGTCGGCATCGTAGCATGGAGGCTGCTGGCCAACATCCGTCGAGAGTCTTCACCTCATGACCTTGCTCCATTCGTTGAGCTATCTAGAGGATTGCCATACTATTGGCCAGCTGGGGCAAAGGCCTTCGCCGTGCCACACATCCACATACGCAGCCAGTATTGGAGTCTGGCCAGTCCCCATGCTCCCTGCATCTGCAAGCCCTGGCACAAATGCAGCGTCGCATCGATGACAGCTAGAGCCAACGTGGAGACTAGGAGGCGAGGTCGCAAGATGCGCGAATACAGGGCCCGATCGCACATGGGCTCCTGGGTCATACGTGACCTGACCTGCCATCTCGCAGCCCTCAGAGATCTGTACTTGCTTCAGCTACTCGGAGCTTATGCACTCCTAGAGACGCCTCTTTCGACACTGTCTGGAGGAGGCTTTCTATGCTTATGCATATTGGCGCAATCCGTGTGATATTGGTGAGGCTAGTGACGCCACAGATCAAGTGAAGACCAAGGACAACGAGGCAGCGACGTTTTCGCACGCCTTCGTTGTCGGTTCTCCGGAATCAACAGTGTGCCCTTGAGAAGTTGCAAAAGGTCAGTTGCCACTGCAATCTCGGAGCATCTCCCGTTTGTACAGTTGCTCGGTGGACCATAGTCTCCGCTGTGGACTGCGCAGACACCCCGGCAATCTATCCTCGCGAAGTCCTGCGTCCGTCACGGTTCTGGTGCTGCTGAAGGTCTTCTGTCAGTCGCGGCTCGAGTATGAAGCCCGATTATTGCTAACTCAGCAGCCCTCGACATCTGACGCATGGTCGTTGATCACCTATTGGTCGGCCATTCCGTCGATCCCACAGCCTCTTGATCAATCATTCCTTGCCGCCGCGCTTGTTCCCCTTAGCGCTACCGACCTACTGGGAGCGCCACGCACAGCAAGGCGTCGAACTGTCCTCAGAAGTCTTTCGCGGTCTAGCATTCTCTCATCTTGTCGACCTGGTGTCGACCTGGAGAATCCCCAGCAATTTGTCGCTCAACTGCAAGGCTGAAGTTAAGACGGAAGAGCCTTTCGTCATTCAGCACGACCAGAACGACGAACACGCGCGACTTCGCCTCACAAAGTGCGATGCTACCCTTCATCTTGCAGCTTCCACAAATGAGTGCTATTGGACCGGGACCTGTTGGTGGACACCGCAACTTTAATCCTGTGCTACTGTTGTGATGTCTTCAGCGCAGTCTCAGCATAGCACTTCACCCTCCACTACAAGGACCGCAGGTTATGCCGCCCCAGCTTCTTCCGACCAACTTACACTGGCTCGCGCCAATGCTCATGCGCCCGAGCCCTCTGTGCCGGGAGCCCCACTACAACCGTCTGGATCGAATGGGAAGAAGCAGAAGCCATCCAAAACAAAGTCAAGTAACAAACACCTCCTCAAGTCAATTTCTACGCCTCAGTTGCGAGGTTCCATTATGTCAGACCTGGAGCTGGACAAGAAACGAAGCAAGCTTGGATACCAAAGGATATCTATCGCCTGCGGTAAGCAACGCGCCCCTGCTATCGTTTGACCATCGCGAGCCGTCTGGCACGCGCCACCCTGCTTCCCGTCTCCGCGCGCAAGTACGTTGCTGACTACTAGCGTCAGCACATTGCCGTCGTCGCAAAATCAGATGTCTGGTAGCTGAAGACGACCCAGAGCAGCGATGTCAGAACTGCATTCGGTTGAAGAAAGAATGCGTGTTTTATCCGGTCGACCAACAGGCGGCCATAGATGCGCGCTCTGAGGCCTCCAGCAAGTCAGGAGTCCCCTCTGGACCTGCCTCCGCCGTGTCGACCTCACCGACGACAGTTGGCTCGCAGAACTTCGACCAATCTGGGCATCAGTTTGGCAGAAGCTTTCAGAGTACCCCCTCACAAGTCTCGACTCCTTTTCAAGGGCCTGTTGTGCCTTCAAGTGGTAGCGTGCAAATGCAAGGTGTGTGCGCCATCGGGCTAAGAAGGAGCGCGACTGATAACCATGGCATAGGTGAATACGTACCCCAAGGCTATCCATTTCCGACCCACGGGCACTCGGCACAACCACAATCACAACCATGGGGCAACTCTGATTATAGCGCACACGGGCAACCCATGTCCTCCGGGCATGGACCGCCTGTTCTTCAGAGATACAATTCTGCGATGACAGCGGACGTAGCGCCCTTTCCACCACCCGAAACTTTGGAGCAATCTTCGCCGAGCGTGCAACACGTCGAGTCTTTCCAAGGGTATAGCGCGGAGCACATTCAGCATCAGCAGCACTCGCAGCAGCACCCCCAGCCGCATCCACACCCACAATGGCAGCAACAGCAACAACCAGTTCGATCGATATCGTACGCAGGATATCCGAATTTTAACCCTGCTTATCACCAGCAGCAACAGCAGGTTCCTGGCCCCTATGTGCAGCAAGGATCGTTCCAGGCGCAGGCACCAGATCCCCGATCAATGCCAATGGGTCCTGGCCATGGGCATCCGCTTGGACAACACTACGTACTGCCGCAGGAGCAGCAACGTTACCAACACGCCCAGCCAACGCAGCAAAGCTGGTACACTGAAGCGCCATCGTCTTATCCAACAGGCAACGCGAGTTCTCGCACTTTACCAAGTCATCCTCCGCAAGGAGGATATCAGCGCAGACCTGACTAGGGACGGCACGAGACAGCCTCAGACAAAAGGCACAGGGCAGGCAGACACTAGCGATTTGGGCCAAAGGCATCTGGTCGGAATAGCGGCGTTAATGGCAGATTTTTTCAAGAACGTGGGGAGCAGATCAGTCGGACGATATACACAGGTCAGAGTCGTCATGATGACCGAGACTGACTGGAAAGAAGGGAATGGGGTTTGCGACGAGGACCAACATAAGGAGCAAGCAAAGACTTAGCGAAACACGGTGAAGTCAATGGTGGGCGATCCCTCCGAGTGGAAACCAAGCCCTGAGCAGCCTTTGATGGCGGCGGATGCCCGACCATTCCAGCGTCGAGCAAGTCCGGTTTCGAATTGCTCGGAAAACACTGTGCCGCAGAGTGCCAGCGGTCATTATCATCACGTTGATGCAATTGCCCCTTCGGTCTGACCGCTACACAGACCCCGTACCTTGGGGTGAGTGCTAGCAGTCAAGGGACGCTCAGACTGCGAAACAGATTGAATAGCGGTCCGGCTCCGAATCTCTAGCACTCGGTGTGTCACGCCATGCAGAGACGACGCGCATCGTGCAGGTGACAGATGAGAAATATGTAAGAGCGTTGCGCATTTTGTCTCAGCGGGACCCTGGTCAAGACGCATTTGTATTGCCCACGGCCGCCTGAGTGCTCCCAAGAGACAACCAACCGGGATTGCGGAGGTCGCACAGAGTCTTTCAGCGGCAGCTCGTGATGCACACCATCCGTATTGCGCCACCCATCTCTATGCAGGACATCGAGTCCACGTTCCCACTGTCCACACACACGTTACAGCAACGTGCTGCAATCTCACTGGAACGGCTGCTCTTCGGTCCTGGCATCCACCTGTCGTACCCGAGATCGAATTAACCCGAAATCCGAGAAGCCCTCATACCTTTCACATTATTCAGGTCGGCAATGCACTGGACTCCCAGACCGAAACGCTGCCCAATGAAGGCTATGTGCGTCTGCGGAGCCGTTGCTCCGGCTAGGTGCACTTCAAGGCCTGGCGAGAGTTGGTTGATGCGCCCATTGCAAACAACCACGTACCTTGGCAGGCGCCAGCGCCAGGGAACTCGTTATACTCAACCTTGCTACTCCTTCAATAATAATAATGTCAACTGTGCCGCTCTCGCCGTGCAGCTCAATCCTGGCCTTCTCGTGTTTGTTCCAACATTAGGTCGCTTGACGCCGCCGCCATCTGTCACCTCTGTCTGAGGTTAAGCCGATGTCGTGCCATATGCAATCGACAACAAGCGTTCGGCAACAAAGCAAGGTCAAGACATTCTTCGAACCCACTGGAGATCGTGTTTCCGTCACGGGAAGGGAAAGCTGTGGAGACTGAGGGCAGGACGGCCATGCAGACCGCTCCTCTTCTGCGCTGCGGCGACAACTGCCGTCTGCGCTCCCGTTGTTTGAACGAACCACACAGAATTCCTATGCCCAGCTGTTGTGCAGGCTCGCACCTCAGAGTACAGAGTAATTCTGCGCGGCCTCGAGTGTTGCTGTTGGAAAAGCGACTGGCAGCGTGCCACGGAACGACCCCTCCGACCGAATGCGACCGCAGTTCATCGACAGCGTGCGAGGACGATCCAGTGGATCCTCTTGTTCGTTTTGCTCTGATACACAACGATCAATAGAGGGCTCGAACGCGCCTTTCGCACATGGGGCTTTGCGCAAGCACTTGCTTGCGTCTGAAAAATGATTCAACGGGGTTTCCAGCAACAGACTCTGACCAAAGTCCTCCAATGCCATCGACGAACGGTATTCAGTGGATGAATATCTGGACATAGCAGCCCAATGCACGACGGGGAAATGGGCGGAAAGAGGCAGAGAGTTGTTGGATGAGAGGAGGCGGCGACGGTGAATCGAGATCCATCGCATGCTCGGGGCTGAGTCGTCGATGAAATAGCCCTCCATTCTTCATTGCAAATTGGACCAACAAACAGAAGTGTATACGTTTGCAAGCACCCTCGAGAGTCTTGCCAAGAAATGAGGTTAACACCTGGGAACTCCAATTCGCTGGTGCAGGTATCATGAGTCGTAGTTCGCACTAATCAGGCAAACGGACTGCCGCTTATGCATTCATCCATGTTTCGCTGTCAATGTAAGCATCAGGACGTGTTGATGGCAGGCTGAGGAACGATGAAGGGGGACTGAAGAAAGCCGTGGTGCAGATGCCAAAGGTAGCCTGAGCAGGCCATCTGCGAGAATGAATGATCATTGTTGCCCGCACATCCGTCGATCGAAGAACACAAATAATTAGCTCTGCAAGAGCATCAAAACGTCGACGTCGGACTTGCACGCCGGACGCTATGCAACACAAAGAGCTTTGAGACACTGTTCATCATGATCTAGTCTAGATACACTTGGGCAAGAGCTAGTCCTGCACCTTGATGAACACAGAGTGTCGTTGGATCCAAGCTTCAAGTCCAAGCTTCAAGTCCAAGCTTCAACGCGAAGAAGATGTTGACCTTTGCAGAGTACTTGAGGAGCTCCAAGGCTCTGCAACAATTTTGCAGTCGCTATTGGTATACCTACGGGATCAAGATTGCGCGGCCACGAACTTTTCCTGCACTCAAATCATCAATCGCCTTTTGGAAATCTTCGAGCTTGTACTGCTGCGTATGAAGCTTGACCTTTCCTTGAGCAGCCAGCGCCATGAGCTCGGAGAGATCATTGTACGAGCCAACGAGGTTGCCGATGATGTTGATCTCGGTCGAGATGATATCGATGGTAGCAAGCACCAAGTTTTCTCCGTATCCTGAAGTCACAGATTGAACGGTCAGCAGAAGTGTGAGGGTCTGAATGGCTTGGATGCTTTGATCGCTTACCGACGACATAGTAGTTACCCGCGCGACGAAGCATCTTGACACCCGTCGCGGTCGCACCGCCCTCGGCGACGAAATCGATCACGGCCTCGGCGCCTTTCCCTCCTGTCAGATCTATGACTTCTTGGACGAAACTGCCGTCTTGAGTTGCTCGAACGACGTGGTCTGCGCCGATTTGCTTGGCCAATGCAAGAGCATCGGGGTTCTGGTCAATCACAACCAGTGTTGCCCCCGAAATGGCCTTCATGACCTGTATACCTACAGAAGTGTTAGAGTGTACTTGTCTGCGTCCGAGACATGGATGATGCAGTACGTCGGACGAAGAGCGTCCGTCGCAGGTCTGACCTAGAGTCTTTACCTACCTATGTGCCCTAGGCCTCCAGCCCCGATCATCACACAGACGTCGCCTGGTCGGAGGAGTTTTGCGGCCTTGGCGGCCGCGTGGTACGCCGTCAGCCCGGCATCTGCGAGAGCCGCCACGTCGGCCGGCTGCAGCTTTGGATCAAGTTTGATGACACTGCGAGCAGTGGTACGCATGAAAGCAGCATAACCCCCATCGACATTGATACCCGGGAACGTGCTGTCCTCGCAATGCACGTCGTCGCCGAAGCGGCAGGCTCGACAGAGACCACAGGTGACGAGCGGGTGAAGGATGACGGCATCGCCCACCTTGAGACCTGTCACTGCTTCGCCCTGCAAAGCAAAGGGCAGAAGGTCAGCGGGTGTCTCAGGCATTGGATGCTCTCAGGCATTGGATGCTCTCAGGCATTGGATGCTCTCAGGCATTGGATGCTCTCAGGCCTTCGACTTCTTACCACTTGGTGAATCCAACCGGCGTTCTCATGCCCGATGGTGTACGGAAGTGTCACGCCAGACTTGTCGGCCCACTGGCCCTCCAGAATGTGAATGTCGGTTCTGCGCTCTTGGTCAATATTTCATGGGCTTCTTCTGGAATGTACTGTACCTGCAGACCCCGGCAGCGCCGATTTTGACGATGACGTCCAGGGGCGACGTGATGTTTGGCTCGGGGACTTCGTCCAGCTGGAGATTCTGGTGGTATCCGACCACCCGCACGACCTTCATGTTGCCCGTACTACTACAACGGTACGTGGACCGCTGCTTCACACTCGGTGTCGGTCAGTACTCGTTGCAGTAGTAGCATCCTTGACTTATACTTGTCATCCGAAGAGCCCCTCCACGGAGGAACGGCTCCCATGCACCCCGCCGGCGATGCATGGCCGTGCCGTGCCTCGTAGCTCTTATTAGTCTCTCTCTCATACATGTACGAAGACCAGAGGAGCGAGATCTGTGCCTGAGGTTGGCATGTTGCAGCTCGGCCGTCTTACAGTACTAGGGCTGAAGTCTGCGTCTGTACCCCGCTCAAAGTGAGAAATTCGATTAAGGCCTCCCACCAAATTGATTCACACTTTGACCGGCTTTCCTCCTCATGCCTGCCTGATGGAGTGCCTGGCGCGAAACGACGCGTCTGCCGTGTCGCGTCCCCCGGTCGAACCTTCCTCGTCGCCGCTTTCTGCTCAGTATAGTTTCCGACACCACCACCACTCCCTCCTACCGACCACGCGCGCGCCACACCGTCCCTTCCCTACCATGAGAAGTCACAGACGCTGCACTTTCCCTGGCACGAAGCAGGATGGTGGCGCCCAGGGTGCTCTGCGTGGCTGAAAAGCCCTCCATCGCCAAAGAGGTCGCCAAACATCTCGGCGGCGGCCACTACCAGACGGTATGTCGCACGCCAGCCTCGCCACGCCCTCCCCCGCCGTGCTCTCGTTGACAGTCGCGACGCTGTAGCATAACATCCAAGGCAATCCATATGTCAAGAACTACGACTTCTCCTTCCACTTTCCGCAATGGGGACAGTGCGATGTGACCATGACCTCAGTCCTCGGCCACCTGACGACTCAAGAATTCGACCCGCAATACCAAGCGTGGAAGTCTTGCGACCCGTCCGTCCTATTCGAGGCAGGTGTCCAGACGTTTGTACCGAACGACAAGACGGCCGTTGCCAAGAACATCGAGACCCGCGCGCGACCCGCTAGATATCTCTACATCTGGACCGACTGCGACCGCGAAGGCGAGAACATAGGCGCAGAAATCCGCGAGTGCGCCGTCAAGACCAATCCGCGACTGTGCGACCCTGGAAGGATCGTTCGAGCAAGATTCTCCAATGTCGAGCGGACTCATGTGCTGAACGCGGCGCGGAATCCCGTGACGCTGGACGATGCACAGGCCAATGCTGTCTATGCGAGGCAGGAGCTCGACCTCCGCATAGGCGCTTGCTTCACACGCAATCTGACTCTGTCCCTGCAGGGCATGTTCCCGGGAGACGAGAAGCCAATCATCAGCTATGGCAGCTGTCAATTCCCAACGCTTGGATTCGTTGTAGAGCGATACATGCGAGTCCAAAACTTCGTGCCAGAGGCGTTTTGGGCAATCAAACTCATGCACCACAAGCAAGGCATCAAGGTCAACTTCAAATGGGCGCGAAACCATCTCTTCGATCGCATGATGGTCGTGATCCTGTTCGAGCGCTGCGTCTCCGCGCGCACCGCCACCGTGACCAAGGTGCAGACCAAGCCAACCAGCAAATGGCGTCCGCTGCCTCTCACTACTGTTGAGCTTCAGAAGTGCGGCAGCCGGTTCCTGCGAATGGACAGTCAGCGTGTCATGTCGATAGCGGAAACGCTATACCAACGCGGACATATCAGCTATCCGCGTACTGAAACGGATCAATTCGATCGCGACATGGACTTGCGCGAACTCGTCGAGAAACAAGCCAACGGACAAGGACAATGGAGTCCATACGCGCGGAGGTTGTTCAATGGTGGCTTCCAGTGGCCTCGAACGGGCAGGAACAATGATAAAGCGCATCCTCCCATTCACCCTGTCGACTATGTCGACCGGACGGTACTGAATGCGGAGGAGCAGCGTGTCTATGAATTTGTCGTGCGCCGCTTCTTAGCCTGCTGCAGCGAAGATGCCAAAGGCTCCAAGACAGATATTAGCATTTTGTATGGATCGGAGATTTTCAACACCACCGGCTTGACCGTGCTACAGCGCAACTACCTGGACGTATATCCTTATGATAAATGGACCAGTAGCCAAGACCTCCCGGATTTTCAGGAAGGAGAAGTATTCGTCCCAACAGAGGCTCTCATGTACGATGGCGAGACCAGCCCGCCCGGCTACCTGACCGAGCCCGAGCTGATTGCACTCATGGACTCCAACGGCATCGGCACCGACGCCACCATGGCAGAACACATTGTGAAGATTAAAGACCGGAAATATGTCATGACGAGATCGCGAGGCAGGCAGGCCGATCCTCGTGGTGCCGATCACTCCGATGAAGAAGGCGGGCCTCCCGAAAGTGGCGGAAGAGGTCGAGGCCGAGGCCGTAGTCGCGGTAGGAATAGGGGACGAGGTGGTCGCGGAGGTGCTGCAAACGGTCGGGATGGCAGCAATACTCAAGGCGTCGAGGAGTTCATACCCAGCACGCTTGGAGTTGCCCTCATTCAAGGCTATGAAAGCATGGGCCACGAGATCAGTGTGGCGAAGCCATTTTTGCGGAAGGAGGTGGGCCATGCGGCTTGTCAGATCCGTTCATTCTTCGACTGACCTGTTTGCAGATGGAGCTGAAGATGAAAGCGATCTGCGAAGGCCGTCAGTCACGTACCGAGGTGGTTGAAGAGACCATCGAGCAGTATCGTGCTGTGTACATGCGGACGCAACAGCGCTTCGACCTTCTCCGCCGGGTGAGTGCCTCGACACATCACAGAATTCTGCCACTAATGAGAACAGTCAATTCGCAGGTATGTCCTTCGCGAGCAGGTTTAAAGTATTGCTGCCGACGACTCTCCTCGATTCGCCGCTTGCTGCATCTTTTGTTTTCATGCCTGCTAGGCCAACGAAGATGTCGGAAAGCATGCACCATGTGAAGACTGGTTTCTGAAGGTCCAGCGAAGTTTCAAATGAGCCGCCAACCATCATGTCGCGCTGAAGGAAATCACGCGCGTGGTTGGGCCACAAGAGCTTCATCGAATCCTGCCTCTTCTCATACCCCCATGACGCCCAGTAGAGCGGCCCACTACAGGCCAGTATGCCTGCATATCCGAAATCTCCTCTGGACAGGTAGGCTATACTTTGACATAGAGAATGTGCGCATTCGTCCGCGGAGGCGTTCAACGCTTCATCCTGCTTGTTGAGGCGTAGTAGAGGATAGGGGCTCGGGCGAGCTACGTCTGCAATTGCCTGGCGCAGAAGCAGCAGGGCTATCCAGATGTAACAACTGCTGGTCGCACTCAGGAAGGAGGGAAACTCGATAGACCAAGGAACGACGTGGGCGAGCCCTCCAAGCCGCTCAGCGAAGGAGGTGTGTCGGGAGGTTAACGTCAGGCGGCCTGCCGTTAGCTTGCCCTCTGACCATTTGTACAGATCGGTTAGCCATTGCTGCAGATCTTTCTCCAAGCCAACCATTTCGTTCAACAAATTGATGATGTCTGGCTCCATCAGCTCTTTCCTTTTCAATTCCACCAATGCGTCTACTTTTTCACCTGCCACTCCCACTTTCAGCGCCAGATTTGTCGCCTTTACTGCAGGACGGGGAATTGTATTCGCGCAAAGAATCCACTCGGCATCTGCTAGGAAACTTCCCTTCCTGCTCAAGAAAGACTTCATTACGCTGACCTGACGGTTCTGCAATGGCTTAGTGTGAGCGACAGCAGGCATTTAAGCTCCGATTTTCATTGCCTAACAATCACGTTCTGCAATAACGCATGGGCAAACGGACTTTTGATACTCTCTGGCCCTCTCAAGTCCAGCAACGCCCGAAATCCGTCATGATGCCCAAGCCAACCCTTTCCATTCTGAGAAATCACCTTGTAGACCTCACAGTGGCCCAGGGTATACGTAGCTCCCAGAATACAATCATCCGTCGCAGCACCAGATTTTTCAATCTCCTCTCCCACGCATCGCAATGCGGCAAGATGTCTCCTTCTCTCCTCATACAGAAGCCTCGGATCGCGAAACCTCGATCCCAAATGTCTCAAACACAACGCATCTCGACTTGCGTTCATGGCCGGGGATTCCGGAGCCAGCCAATGGAAAACGTGCAGAAATGCTTTGGAGGAAGTGATGACTCCCATGGACGAGTACGAGGACACGAATGTTTGTTTAAGCTGATCCCAGTGGAGCTTGGGAGAATGAAGGCCGGAGATCTCGGCCATGGATTGCCAAAAGAGGAGTTCGTGGGCACAGCGAAGAGATTCGGACGAAGGTGGCCATCTTTTGGGGGTCGCAGCCGAGGCAGGTGGGAATGTTGAAAGGACAATTTGATGCTTGGTGGTGTTGGATTAGAGTCCAGATGAAGGTTGTACGTGAGAATGAGGGCCGCAATGTACTTGTAACCGCTTCGTGCGTTGGACGATTTCCGAGAATCGAAGGAGTAAATGGGCGGATAGTGAGCTTGTTATCGCTGGGACCCCATATGTTCGGGCGAAGGGACGAGTGCGATATCTCTCTCACCAAGGCATCTCTCGCGGTATTTCACTTCAGGCCGCGCATGCGGTGATTTACACGACACTTTTGTAAGTTGAGAGAGCGAAAGTTTTGTGTGTGTGTGAGAGAGAGGGAGAGAGAGGGAGGGAGGGGGGAAGCTAGTGATCATTCAACAGCTTGGTGATTTTTTTCGCCAAAAATCCCCCGGCTTCTGCTCCACATGGGAAGGTCTTCGTGGCATTCCGTCCAGTAAGATTGACTCAATCTAGGCGGAGCGAGTCTGCCGCGGAAGATGTGGTCGACTTAGTGCGGCGCAGATTCAATGAGGCAGTGAGCAAAGAAGGCGAGTTTCCAAAGATGCTTGAAACCATGCAGGTAGAAGGAATCCTGTCTATCTGAAGCACTGACCCCAGTCGCCACCGCTCTCCGCGAAGCTCAAGCTGTCAACAAACTTGCTGAGAGTGCAACGGCCCAATTTGTCACCCTCGCACTGAGTGAGTGGGAGGACGCGGTCGTTGACGATGACGCGGACGAGCTCTTCACGAGATCCAATACATTTCATCTTCTCGAAATAGGCCCGGGCGGCAAAAGGTACGGTCCAGGCAGCGCTGTATCCGTTGGCAGCCTCAGCTTCCACGATAGTAGTATTTGGCAACGGAGCTGTACCTTGGTAAAGACCAATTGCAGAGAAGATGGCAGTCATATCGTTATCGTGGCTGAAGTCGGCGTATAGAGGACGTCCGAGAGGAAAGGTGGCCGGGTTGTCGTCCAAGGTATGGTTCGTAGAGGTGTGATCAACAACCGTCTTATTTGTCAAACGTGCAATCAGCTCGTTCGTGAAGCCAACACCTTGCGTCGGACCCAAGGGATTACCGTAGCTGTAGCCATAGTACTTGTTCAGTGTCTCATAGTAGTTGTACTGATGCCATTCTTGCTCAGTGAAGAGGTCGCAAAATGCTGAGGTGCTACCGTTGGGGGAGGCAACGGTATTGAACGGGCACAGATCCATCATGTAGACTGTCTCAGTTACAGTCAGGTTGGCACCAGGCAGGTTTTTGTTCAATCGAGTTTGGATCGGCGGAATGAACACGTTTGCCCATGTCTTCTGCGCGTCGCTGGCAATGTCGCCGTTTGTGCCATGTTCGAAATCGGTACAGAGGCCATGGTTGAGCGTATTGTTTGAGCCGTCGTCCTCAGATATTGTGACGAGAGGGTAAGGATAGGCCGCGTCGTGCCCGCCAGCGATTACATCGGCCAACTTGGCGCTGTGAAAGCCTTGCGTCCAGTTCCGGGCAGATTCTACAACGCGATCCTCAGACGCTGATCTCAGGAACGGAGTGAATCGACTGGCCAAGCGCTCATAGCGCTTGTAGTACTTTGCGCCGGAGTTGATCATCTCCTGCTGGCCGAAGAGCGTCAACTGATCAGCACCCAACGTGTACTGATAATGCTCGAGAAAGGCATATATTCCAGTATAGTTCCTGACATTGGCGTGGATCTTCTGGATAGTCGCGTTGTACGACTTGGTCTTGGAAGCAGTTGGATCACGAGCGCCGTGGCGAGACAGCATGTTCACGAATGTGATGCTGCATGTTGGTGGTACTTGGTCCGAGATATTGGAAGGCACAGTGAAGAATGGGCTGTACTGGCCCCAGTAATGGGAGACATGGGGCTCGCATTGATATCCAGACTGCACCGAGTCGCAGACGGACTTTCCTGACGCGTGCGAGGTCTGGGCAAAAGACCTGTTGCACTCGTCAACATCGGGCGCACCAGCACAAGATACAAGCGAGACCTACCCCGAAATCAAGAGGCCGGCGGCGGCGGCCAATGCGAAGACCATGATGAGCAACGCAGAGTGCTTCTTGGTCCAGGCAAGAAGGTGAGGATAGGTTTGAGGCGCAAGCGACGGCGTGGCATCCAGGCGAGCATAGTTATACGGGCCATAGTGGCTACGTCTAGTGGTGGGCGTCTTCATGGCAGACCATACGCACGCCACGCAGACCCAGTCAACTTCACCCACCAGCAGGAGGTCGAGCTCAGGCACAGGCACAGGCACAGGCAGGCTAGCATGCTTCGATCGGCGGCTGCACCTGCACTAGGACAGCATACAGCATAGCCGTGTCATTGATATGCTGCGAGTAGTCTACATGTACGTTAGTGCCCAGGGACAAAAATAATCATGAAGGAAATCAATGGAGACGCAGTGGGTAGAGCGACGTTAGCCTCGTGAAGGGATTCGCCAGAAGCAAGCCAGCAAGCGACGGCTGGGAGACCGCAGCCAATCAAATCAGCTTGTCCAGGACACGTTCCCTACCCCATCGACCATCAATATTGACTGGACGGCCTTGAAAATTTGATCCAACATTGACCGACGATAAACCCCGCACCTCCTCAAACACCCTCGCCAAGGCGCCCTTTTTGTGGTCGAGAAGCACCGTCTCATGGTTGGTACCGCCCAGCTCCAGACTGGCAACGTCAAGAACGTCATCCACTCCGTCCTGCGTCCAGCACCGCTCCATGTACTCTTGCCCACCCTTGCCAATCAACATGTCCGACGCGGCAAAGAACAGTCGAATCTTGACCTTGACCTTGACCGCCGCGCCGGCGTTCTCGTTGACCCTTTGCCTTTCTTTCACACTCGCCAATCTGACATACTCCTCGTAATCTCTCGCGATGCCCCACAAGTCCTCCCCCGTTGCATTGAGGCAGTGTCGCGCTTCGTCGTTGCCGCCTTCCAACCCTTCTGCCCACGCATACTTGCTCTGAAGCGCCTCAATCTTCTTTCCTGTCTCCTCATCGACCCCGTATCTGTCCTGTGCGTTTGCCTCACCATAATCGGACGACTCCGGTTCTCCTTGGAAGAAACCAGAGACGGACGACAGTATGCCTCCGGACCAGCCGACTGAGGGTGCTATCCGTGTGTTGACCAATTCGGCGATCCCGCTCCACCCGGAAATCATGCCGTTGGGCAAATTGGCCGCCGCTTTCAGCATCGTCATGCCGGAATGCTTCTGGGATACCCACGGACCGAGCATGGCCACATAAGGTGCCTTTGGTTCCAGAATTTCTCGCAGATGGTACAGGGTGTTGAGAAGATACACTGTGCCAGCACTATGCGAGACGAGAGCCACGTGCTTGAGCTCGAGATGCTTGAGGAGCGCAGGCACCGTCTCGAGCCAGACCTGCATTCTTTGTGCCAGTGCTACAGGCATCGAACCTGCATTGCCTGGACTAGACAAGTCAGTCAATGGGGTCTGTATGTTCTGTCATATTCGCTAATACCGATCAACACAAATAACCCTCACCCCGTGCTTCCTTGCGAGCTTGTCGAATTCCAACACGATATACCGACTTCCAAACATGGGTCCTATAAAGAGTAATGCAGGCAACGTGTCGTCGTCAAAGTTACTCGTCGTGGAGTACGCGACTCGCAATCTCTCATGCGTGCTGGTTGCCGGCAGCCAGATGCATCGATGTAAATGAATTTGGGCCAGTCTTCTGATCGCCTCGTCTTGTCCAGTGGAAATGGGACTTTCGACTCCAGTCAAAGTCGGCATGTTTGTCGAGATCAATGTATAAAGGGACATGGTCGAACGAGTCGAAGAAGAAGTATCCTTATAGAGATGGTTAAGCGCGCTGGACCTGTAGCTGAGCTGAGCTGAGCAGGCCGGACCAACAGACCCTCCGCTGCGCGGCTGTCGGCTGTCATACAAAGCCCCACAGCAAGACCATTGCTCTATTGATGAATCTTGACGCACTACTTTGCGGGAGCGTGGCTCTGTCCTTATCGATCAAGCAATGCGTCCTCCTTGATAGCCCGACGCTATCTTTCGCGCCATCAAAGTCGGCTTTTCCACGCCTTCGATCAAACATTTATGTAGGAAGCTTCCTTCGGCATCTTCATCAACATTCAGATCGTACACGCCATGCGGTGCTTCCGGCCAGGTTCGTGGAAGAATCGCAAGAGCTCGTCCTGAAAAAAGAAACGTCAGCAAACATGGAATTTGACTGAATAGAACCATACGCTTGCCATTGAGACTCCTATCGCCCAAGATCCGCAGGATCAACTCTCCAGCGTCATTCAGAGAAGCGACTTCCGCTCCGATCTTTTCGAGAAAGGCCTTCGTGTCTGGAGCTAATATGTCCGTGTACATATACCAAGGCGCGATGAGATTGACTTGTACGCCATGTTGCGGCTCAGTAAGTCTCAACCTGCGCATGACACCTCTATCAATTTCTGGTCAGTCCAGCCCCGAGAATGGGTAAATGTATGCTGTGGCTTGCCGCAAACCTGCATTACAAAGTGTGGATCGTCAGCGCACGTCTCAGACATTGGATGACTTCTAGCCTTCAGTCACCTACCCCATTTCGCAAATACGTATTGAAGGACACCACAGTTATCCAAATAACCGTACATACTACTTTGGATAATCAAGGAGTACCTGCCATCAGCACCTCCTTTACCTTGTCTCTCGTCCTCAGCCGCCTGCTTTCGGAAGTAGAACAGAGCCAGCTTAATCGTCAGAATAGCACCAATCGAGTCGACCATGGTATTGGCCATTGTCGGCTCCTCGGGCTCATCATCTTCGATGTTGTTCTCGAAGATATCATCCCTGATTGCAATGCCCGCATTTGCGACCACGAAGTCGATTTTGCCAGTCGGAGAGAAGGCGAGCGCCTTCTTGAATGCGTTCAGCTGCTCGTTCCACCTAGTCACGTCACAACGAACGAATAATGCATTCTTTAAGAATTCTTCCTGGAGTTGGGAGCCTATGACATGGTTGGTATCGGCCACCACAACATGACATCCGCGCGA
This sequence comes from Pseudocercospora crystallina, assembly GCA_003666085.1. Lineage (NCBI taxonomy): Eukaryota > Fungi > Ascomycota > Dothideomycetes > Mycosphaerellales > Mycosphaerellaceae > Pseudocercospora > Pseudocercospora crystallina. Next base: position 75,964 of record QQNG01000289.1, read on the forward strand.
GATCAGTGCTCTTGTGTAGGCTCCGCCGATGCCTACCACGCCTCCAGTGACTATGGCTGTCTTGCCCGTGAGATCAGGTGGATTTTCCAGAGGTCTCGAAGCGTCTAAAGGCGCCGATATTGTCGTCTTCAAGACCGATGCCATGTTTGAGTGCTGACGATACGAAGAGGCAACAGTGAAGGTCTTCAGGGTCCGGCGAGGTCGCGATGAGCTCTTTCATTTCAGTACGTCGGCGACAAGATGGTCGCGGGGGTCAGTGTGGTTTGTATGCCGAGTGGTAATGCAGCGATGCAATGGTGAGGGGTTTGTTGTAAGCTTATTAGGGTACCTTCGATAGCGTAATGCTGTGTAACCACGGCCAAGCAGCATCTATGAAGCAACGGACAACGGCTAACCCAGTTGTTTTCGCATGTGAGGCTTGGGAGGAAATGGCGAACCAGGTGTTGTGCTCAAGAGCGGCTCCTAGGGATGCTCACGTTGTTCAAACATGTAACATATAGGGTATCTCAGAAGCACAAAACGATGGAAATATGTAGTGCAACTAGTCGTCCTTTCGCTTGCCGAGCATGCTGGCAAAGGCAGCTGTCACCTTCTCAGATGCAGCTGCTGAGGCACGTTAGGATTTCATAACCAGCTGACGTGGACGCGCTCATGTTCACGTACCGGCGTCATCATCGTCCTTCTCGCTCTCGCTCGCATCCTTCCCTTCGGGTTTCTCGCACTCGAATGTCAAGCTGTCGGAATCTTTACCTCGCGCATTCGACATTTTGACCCGGTATTTCCCGCCATCCCAAAGATCCTTTATCGTCAGCTCTCTTGTACGGCCAAGTGACTCAATGTCACCAATCCTCCCCAGTGTAGCCTCCAGGAGCTCGTCGAAGCCTTCTTCGGCACAGATCTCCTTAAAAGCGTTGAACATGGGTACAGAGTCTGCTCGTACTTGGGCCTTGCTGTCAATCGCAAAAATATTGATGGCGTCGTAGCTCTGCGAGGGCTGTCAGCTTTCATATCGCTCAGGTAAACGACAGTGATCACATACTTGGATGAAGTCTGCCCGCGTCATGATTTGCCTCGCTTTGTGTAACGGAATCTCGGGCAAGATGTGACCTTGCTCGCGATCATACGTCTTCTCCATTGCCTTCTCCTGTTCGACCAGTGCCTTAGCCAGTACCATGGCTGCTGATGCATACTTTTGCTGGTCCATAACATCATCGTCCATTTCTGCGCCTAGGATCCAGCATTGATTCAAGAACCACGTCTTTTCCATGCGACAAATGTCATTGGCCATCTCAAGCATATCGTCTGCCTTGGCCACACGGTTCAAGTAGGACATTCGACCACCGACTTTGTCGTAGATCTGCTCTAGGAGGCTCTGCGACGGCAGATCACTCCGATATTTGAGCCGATAGTTCTTTAACGCAGCGATTGCCTTTTGCTTGTCCAAATCCAATATACGAATGACGTTCATACGTGTGGCGTATTGTTTGAGACGCTCATAGATCCAGTAATCATCGGAATTGAAAATGACAGTAGCAAGATTGCTGGCGGCCCACTGTTCAGCGCGTTGCTGCACCAGCTCCAACAGATCCTTGCCATCATCATCATCGCGGAGGAGATGCATAGAGTTGAAGATGAGGATCAGCGGTCTGCCTATTTCCGCACGACGCTTCATTGCAACCTTTTCAAGCTTGTTGAAAGCTCGCTCGACGTCTAAAAGGGCACCAGCATCTCGTGGCCCACGAATCGAAAATAAAGAGCCGATATTGTCCTCGTGATACTCAAAGTCCAGCGCTTTGCCCAGCCGTATGCGAAAGATCTCTGGACTTGCGTGGGCGTCAAACATAGCGCAGCCTTCGCCGTCGATCTTCGCCATTGCATCGATCAGCATGCTCGACTTGCCGGTTCCCTTCTCGCCAATGAGTAGGTGATAATGGCCTCTGCGCTTACCAGAGACGATATCATCGATCAAAAGCTGTTCATCTCGCGGAACCCAGTGCTCTCGCTGCTTATCCTCGTCCACGAGGATGTGTCCACCGCCGGCAGACGCATGCTTCGCGGCGGCGGCGAGATCGAGGACAGGGTCTCCCGGATTGAAGGCGTTTTCCATCTTCTCCAAGACCATCTTCTTGTAGTACCGAGTGTAGCCATAACCGACGGCGCCCAGTATAGCCACAGAAGCGAGTGTTGTCAAGGCAGCTTCTGTCATCTTGAACAAGGTGCCTTTCCAGTCAAAGCCGGCGTTGCCATTCTTGGCAGAAGACGCTTTCTCAGGAGGTTCACGGTCGGACTCGACGGGACCAGCGTCCGGCGGGCCAGGTGTCTGTGGTCCAAAGGGTAGCTGTAGATATCTCTTTTGAAGGATTGGGGTCGGGGTCAGGTGCGGCCTTCTTTGAGGTTGGATCGCGTAGAGGTACAAGGTGTCGTATCTGCGGACCCTTGCAAACGAACGAATGCGGTTCATGTTCATGCTGAGCATCGGAGTCTTTCAGGAACCCTCCCTGGAACTCGGCATGCCTAGCATTCGTTCGCTCGCTGGCAAGCTGCGGCCAGCATCATCATCATGTTCTGGGGCGCGTAGGACGGGAGTAGTTGAGTCGAGGGAGACTCGCTTTGAGGGTACAAGGAGTACACGGAGAACAATCGAGGACGCGAAGTCGCGTGTCGGCGTCGGCCAGTAAGGAGAGACCGCCCCACCCCGCCCCGCCCCGCCGGCACGGCAGCGTGGTGGACCGTGGAGCCCATGCGCACACGCGCGCAGCTAATCAAAGCCCGCGCAACTTCCTGGGGTCACGTCCGGGTGAGGGCGTGAGATGTGAGAGTCCTGTGATTCCGACACGGTGAAAAAGGTACATTGGATATATGAACGCGAGGGATCACAGGACACAAGAGACAACACATGTTCGGCGCTGCTATGTTACTCTGACCACGTAGCGCTCGTAGCGGACGAGGAGGACCCGTCAGAGCTTTCCCGTGACAGGGACGTCGGCCACGTTAACGACAATCTTGCCATACACTTTGCGGTTAGATATCTCTTGCAGAGCGCGCCCTATCTCCTCAAGCCCGTCGTACTTGCCATAGATCGTAGCCTTCAGCTCGCCGCTCTCCATCATTGCCAGATAGCCAGCCCAGATCTCCGCGAGTGTCTGGGGAAAGCGCCGGCCGGACTCTCCGAAGCGGTACCCGGTGATCGTGACCGACTTTAACAGAAGCTTGTTCATCTTCACCTCCTCCATGACTGATCTTGCAGCAAAGCCAAGGATGACAATCCTGCCGAAGTAGGCAAGACATCGGATCGCATCGTTGACCATGCCGGTGTTGTCAAGGCACACATCAACGCCGTTGCCCTTGGTGAACTCCCAGACCTTCTCTTGCCAGTTGGCTTTCATGACGAGGACTAAATCAACATTCATGTCCCGTCTCATGTGTGCAGCCTTGTCTTCGTCGCCCGCAAGAGCAATGACTCTAGCCCCTACTGCCTTGGAAACCATGCAGCACACACTCCCAAGTCCTCCAGATGCTCCACTCACTAGTACAATCTCACCTGGTTGGACTTTCGCAATGTGGACTACTGAAGCGTACGATACCGCTTGGCCGGACATTGCGACGGCCGTCTCGCTGGACAGCTTTTCTGGGATCTTGCGTATCGACTCTTGCGTCACACAGATGTACTCTGCGAAAGCGCCGATGTGCGCGCCAAACACTCTGTCGCCTTTCTTCAGCCCACCCTTGGCACCTTTGGCACCTTGCACTGGGGCCGATTGGATGACACCGGCAAAGTCATAGCCAAGGACGAAAGGGGGGTGTACGTGGCCTCGTTTGGTGTTGTTCTGGTGTCTGCCTTGCGCGTGGAGTATGTCCGCATGCTGGGGGCTGCAATGTGTTATGCGAACCAGGAACTGATCCTGCTTGGGATGAGGGTTGGGTATCTCGACCGGTCGCAGAGTTGATACGTCGCGGTGGAAGTCTGGAGCAATGTGGATCGCTCGCATGCTGCTGGCTCGACACACGTCAATTGCGATTGCGATGCCTCACGTACTCACCGTGGGCGTTCAATCAACGTGCAGGTCTGCGGCGGACCAGATGCGCACTGCTGGTTGGAGTTTGCCAAGCTCGCCAATACAGTATGACAGAAGCCCCCAGTAGCCGAGGTGAGCTCTGTTGCTTCGTACAAGCGGTACCTCCGCTACCCGCCACACGTAACCTTCATGTTGTCAGGAGGAGTGAGCGAGGACCTCAGGAATCAGCATCAGATCACGCACCGAAACCATCGCGGCTCCTCCCGACATCACTTTCTTCCAACCCGCTCACTCACCCACCCGCGACGGCCGGGCCTGCTCGGCACCGCATTCGTCCGCAAAACTCACCTGTCGGGCTGTCTTGGTATGTTGAAACGGAAGCGATACGTCGGGAAATGCGACGGCGGTAATCATCACTGCATGGTCATGGTCATGCAATCAGGCTCCTCGCATCGAAACTCGACATCAAAGTCAACCCACTTCGCGGAGCCTCCGCAGCTAGGATGACATGTCCGTATCATCAAACTTTCCCGACCATCGAGGCCAGTCACATGGGTCCCAAACGCAAGAGCCTGCGAGGAACTCCAGCGAAATGCCACTGATAGATGGCTGCCGCCCCGCCATGGCAACTGCCCAAGCCATGGCGATCTCGACCCAGAGTTGCCGTTGGAGAGGCTATCGGAGACGCTCCGCGTGCATCTGGTGCGCAGAATATCTTGCGAGGATCGGAATTCGGACCGCAATTCTCAGATCTCCCCAATTTGTTGAAACCCTAGTCCAGAAGCCCCTCGCGTGGAATGATGGAAGCCTTTGCCATCTGCTTCGATAAATTGCAAGTATTCCGAGTGCTCGGAATATTGCAGGGCCAGTCTCCCCGGGGCCCTATGTCTACGAAATAAGCGCAACCGGAGAGGCATTGGTGGGCATCAGTCCACCACCAGCCCAGCTCGTGTTGCCGCTGCATATCGCAGACATCTGCTCACTGCGGTAATGAAACAGCATTCTGTGATGTTTCGTGAAGCAGCAGAGGTCAGGAACGCTTGCGTACATTTTACAGTGATGGCTTCAGGCCGGCTTCAGGTCCCGAGACCTGCGTGCCCGTTATGACGTGCGATTCTGATACTGTGCCTGCACTCGCGGACACTGGGAAGCCTGGTAGAGCTTTAGGACGTGAAGTCAAAGGGTACATGTGACTATCACGGCCCGAAAGACTCGGTGCCCGACACTGCCGCTCTCGAGCTTGCTATTCTTGCCTCGACGCCCACGTCAGACTGGATATTTCGCAAACGATTTGGTGGGACTGCAAAAGTTGGATTTTGCATCCACTTCGAACAACAATGATCCATCATGAAAGCGCTCTTATTGGATCTCCAGCAACTGGATAGGAGGTTAGCTCTCTGAGAGACCTGTTAGAGTTGTCAACGCCTATTCTTTTTTGTGGACAGACAAGCTTGCACACCAATCTGGCGGGCTCCATTCTGGACAATTGGAAACGAAGACCAAGAAAGCCAGTCAATAATGCAGATCGCCAGCTGGTCGTCTGACGTGAGTGGCACTCCTTGGAATTGGATCCCTTCGTCTTTGCTTTATATCCGAATGCTCGTAGCTCGTTTAACTCTTCGGCGTGCAATCAGGTTTGCAGCAAGCATCCTTTCGTCACGCTTCAGGAGTGCTCGGCGCTCTTGAAGAGCAACGACCAGAACAATCAACATGTTCGGAGTGCGAAACTGCGCCGCTTGCATCGACAGAGTACTCACTTGGTCGTAGAATGGCATGCAACTTCTTGAACGGGAGCAGCGAGACTGCTGGAGTCGGCCAAATCTCGCTTGCACCGTCTTCGCGGAGCTCGAGAACTTACGCACATGCGCCGGCAATCATGAAGATGATGTCCCGAGAACAATCGTTTGCGTGAGCTGTAGACACTTCGCCCTAGCAAATGCGGTATGTGTTGCGGCTCCGGCATGTCTCTTGAAAACCTATGGCGTGATCGTTGTGGCTGTCGAGCTACGAGGCTTTGCCGTCCGAATCTGCGGTCGCTGCCTCTGCCATGTTCTCACAAGTAGGCGCAGCCTTGTTGAGCATGTTCTCCGGATGTATGGCGTTGAAGTGGTAATACATTGGTAGTATCTCTTCACGACTCACGAAACTTTTGATCATTTTACCTGATCATCTGACAAATCTTGCATCTGCACGCTTACAGCTGTCAAACGAATGCATAGCGTCGACCTTCGCAGTTTTGCTCCTGACCCGACTATTACGCCCTTTGAGACGTGATCGGCCCATGTTCTGCGCGGCGCCGGCATGAGGCACCAGATGCACAAGCCCTGTATCTCTGCCGCGATGACTGGTCGATAGATCGCCAGTGGCAATCAAGGTCCTGAAGATAAACGCGTTGGTTGTCGACACCATTGGGAATGACGGTGTGGTGGTACGCTGAGGTCCACTTGCCGGTATCCCCCAAGTGCAGCATCACCTATGATGGCCTGATGGGTGTTTTGCGGACCGCACGCAAGGAAATACCGCTCCGCATGCTAATTGGCGTGTGCGTTCGTCCTCGTTTGTCTCTCCAACGGCAACATCCACCGGACCACGTGCTGGCTACACCTCCATGTCCTTGCTAGCTGCATACATGAATCGAAGATCCGAGAAAAGTTTGCTTCTGGAAGGTCGCAAAGCTGCCGACTGCCCTATGGGCCGAACGGGCGATGCTTGACAGAAGTGGCCGGGATGCCGAGTTGCAAGATTGGTACGGCAATCAAGTCTAGTCGCTCACTGCGACGCGAGCTGCTGGACTAGAAGCAAACGAATGCGTTTCCAGCGGGACGATTGCGCCTTACGCAGCCGCGAGTGACACAACAAGCTGCACACCTCATGTTCGCATGAAACGGACAATCAATCTCGCTGATCTTGCATGAAGTTGCATGACGGGCTGGGTAGCCGCACAGTGCGACAGGGATGGGGAGGATGGGCGCCCGCGAGCCGATCCAGCAATCCATGACCTGTCGCTGTCTCCCTCTGCGTTTCGGCGTGGTCGTCGCAGGGCGGAAGAGTGTTTTGCGACAGATAGCGTCAGAATGCAGAGGCCACGGCCCTATCGGAACGGCGAGCATGAGAAAATTTGGGGTACTACGAGATCCCGCACTACTATCTGAACTCTGACGGGCGGTTGATGGGACGACTATGGCACGCGTTGCGGGCATCTGAGAGCAGCGCAGTAGTAGTGTGGGAAGGGTGACATTAGGAGGCGTCGTCGTGTTATCTTCAGGTCGTCCCCTTCCCTTCCCTGAGGCTTCGCAATGCGGTGCGTGTCCCTAAGCGGAATGGTGTCAGACGGCAGCCAGTTGCCGACATTAGCATCAACCCAGCGCCACGGGCCGGTCGCTGCATCGTCTCTCTCTCTCTCTCTCTCTCTCTCTCTCTCTCTCTCTCACACACACACACACACACACAGAGAGAGAGATACAATCACATCCCTTGCCCACGGGACCTTTGCCCGCTCGTCGGAGCAGGTAGTAATGGGCGGTCGTGAGCAGTGCTCGTCTTCGTCTTCGGTACTTCTGCGTGAGTGCTATCTCCAGTGCTGGGGACGAGACGGCTACCGGACGATGCGAGTCGTGCCGCGGCTGGCTTCAGGATCAAACAGGACGACATGGCGCGCCAGGTGTTCCGGCACACGGGGTGACGGGGATGTGAGAGAGATGGGCAGCCTCGAAGCTTGACTGGAGCGGTCGTTGGCCTAACGGCCACACACACCGTTGGCACAGTTCATGCCCAAGAGGATGGATTTCGGGAAAACATCCGCTACGCGCTAGAAAGTGCTAAGAATTTGGCCAGAAGGGCGCCATTATTTTTCCGATCGGTAAGAATAGGTTGCATTTGCCAGAGCAGGGATGCGCCGGCAGGGCGACAACGATTGCGGTCAGCGCATCAGTGCATCAGTGCATCCATCACCCAACGCCGTCATGCCACTACTACTTCGTAGACATGTACATACTGTGCACCATGCAGATACGGCATGGATCTGTGGCCAGCAGCACTCCGAGTGCCAAGCCAAAAGGAAGGCACTGTGTGCTGTGAGTGTGTGTCGAAGTCGTCGTCGCATTGGGGAATGGAGCTGTCGCGCGCGGCACACCGGCAGCGAGCCGATGTCAGTCTAGCGCAGGTACATCCAGCGCCTTGTGTAGATCAATCATCCGTATCCCTGAATGCTGAACCTTCCTGCCGGGGAACAAGGAGACATGTTTCGCGCTGGCGCGGATGCAAACAGCCTGCGGGAAGCGCGACCGTGCTCAGCGTCATGGCCAGAGAGAGATTATGTATCGTCTGTGCCTAGGGAGTCGGGGAGTAGGGGCTTGCTGGCACGAACAAAAATCTGCTCCCTCATCAGCATCGCTTCCCTGCCCGTCGTTTGACCTGTAGACAATTCTCACGCAGTCACTCCTTATAATAATCCAGCGTCTGTTTCCGTCCGCCCACCTCACGACCCAAACCCTCATCGACGCCCATCGTTCTACCTCTCCCTCTGCCCCTCTCTGCGTCCGCGCTCCCCAAGACCCAAACCCCCCCATTCGCATGCGCATACGCAAACGCATCCGCCCACACGCCCCTACGCCCACTCGCGCATCCGCCGGCCTACCTACCTACCAATTATCCCGTCTGCCTCCATCGCCTCCATCGCCTCTGGAGCACCGCGGCTTGCACCCAGCTCCCGCTGCTGCCAGCCCTCTGCGCACACATTGCAAATCATCCGCCCAGCATTCCAGCGCTCGCCTTTGATACACGCAGAGCGCACCACCGTCCGCCGTCCGTCTCCACGACCGATATTGCAGCGCAACAGCAGGCAAGCCTCTGGGTCCCATTCGTCCTTTGTGGGACGTGACCTGCAATCCACCTTACCAGGCCCTCGCTGCCCTTGCGAGAGTAAGTCATCCCCGGTCCCTTTGTGACACGAAGCATTCCAGATGAGATATAAAATTGCCGTCGCTGTCCGGACTGCTGCTGACTCCCTCGCAGATTCACAGTCTCCATGATTGTAAGAGAAGACAACGCAACCTTCAACATGGGTCGCGGAGCATATGACACCACTGGGTACGTATGCACCTTGCACCGCGCTCGCTGCCCACTCTGCGCTGCTCGCCAGCCCGCCGGGAGTTTGAGTCGAGTGGCATTGAGCACTGAGATGCATGACGGGGAGTGTGTTGCTGACTTTGCACGCAGCACGACGAAGCCCAAGCCCAAGCCGCCGCCAAAGAAACGATAGAATGCCAGCATTGCACCGCTGGCGCTGACCTTCTGGAAGGCATGCGACTCGGAGATGCGACGTGGACCGACACGACTGGAAGCTCATAGCTTTTGTTGCTCAGCAAGCAAGCAATGCAAGCTCGCAGCTGCAGCTGCAGCTGCAGCACTGCGGGAACGCCCCGGAGCTCCCCGGCGCACATGCACCTCTCCCTTCCACACCACCACAACCACCACAACCACCACCTTACCTACTACCCCCCCCACCACCTTTTTCGTTTTGGAGCATAATACCCTTGGAGCGCTCGCTGTATATTTATCCTCTTTTTTCCGGTCCGACATCACCCGCCCTCCATTCACCACCCACACACTACACGCACAGACAGACAGAATGCGCGCCTCGCGGCGCATACACCCTTCGAAACAGCAACAGTAACACCTACGACTACGACTACCGCCCACCTCCCGCCGACACTGCTTTCACACGGACCTGGACACTGTATTGGCGTTGGGTAGAGGACATGAGTGGCGACACATGGACACTGGGCATCTCGGGTAGACCTGGTTATGCAGAGCAATCTGCCATGGGAAATAAAAACTACTGTAACATTATTGGCATCATCATCGGCGTTGGGGGCTATCTGGGAGTCTTCTGCGACGGTTCGCTGCCACGGCGGCTTGGACATCTGCAGGCAGGCACAGAAAACACTCGTTTGTTTGGGACAGCATCATTCGCTATTGGCTGTCTGAACAACGCATGTTTTCGCTGTTTTGGGAGATATGTTATACTTGATTTGGGAGCTACTGAAACCGTCATCCACTATGGTTTGGGATGGTGACATGGGTAATGGGGCATAGAGCGAAGCTTTCCTTGTAATTACAGATACCCACCATTGTTGCAGCATTTTTGCATCGATGCCAAAGACATTTTTCTCGCGTTACATCTGCACTACCGAGACCCTACGCCACACGCTTTCCTTATGCAACTCAAATCCAGTCTCACCATCATGCACTCCATGTCATGTCTGGCAGAGGAGGCGACTTGAGCTCCGTCGTACACTGGCACCTTTCTTGAACCGCGCACAAATTGCTATCCCAAGACCTCTTTTCGGGCAGCGTGTCGCCTATGATGTCGACACGCGTCTGGAGATGCGATGTCCTGATCCATGCTGTGCTACCGACCTGCTGGGGCATGTGATCTTGGAAAATCGGGGGCAGAGCCGCGACCCCTGACTGGTCTCCGATGGTTGCGGATCCAGTAATCGCTATACCGGCACTCGTTGCGGCTGCAGCACCTGACAGCTGCCAAAGTGGAGCATCGTCGCCCTGCAGCTCAACGGTGTGCCCACTAATGTCAAGAACAGATGTTTGGAATACCCCCCTGGAGTACGAACAGATACACACACCGCCAGATGTAGGTCTCGCTAAATCGGACCTCGCTGCTACCTGGCTTTCGGGTCCGGGCACAGATCCTGGGCTCCAGGTCTCATGTGACACTCTCCGTCTTGTTGGATTGCGGCGAATGTAGCAAGACTAGACCAATACAGACTGATACCGGTGGTACTTTCCAATGTAAGGATACGGATCTTTCACCTCGTACCCAGGTTCTCGCACTATTTGGGACTGAGCTCCATATGCCTTTGCCAACAAGGCCCCACTACCTAGGTTTCTCCATGTCAAGATCCGTCATTGGGACGGCTTCTCAAACACCATATCGACGGTGCCGTCCGCGATCTTGTGATGAATCGGTGCAAGATCCTGGGTACTCTGTAGAACAAGCGACAAGGCAAGTTCTTCCTTTTCGCCGGGTGCCGCAGTCTCGATCCTGATGGAGGGCTTGTCGGCCCCAGCAACGTCCTGTACGACGCCGAGCTGGTAGCGTTGTTCTGAATTCAAATCAAGGTCTAGGATGGCAGCCATGGCGGCGCTCAGTCGCGACGTCTCCAAGGCACGCAGCTTGAGTCCTCCCATGCCTAGAACCCCTGAAGGATGCTTCGTGCTGCTGTCGGATAGAGGAACTCGACGTGCTCTTGGCGTAACATCATGACACCAGAACGGAGCTGAGCCTCTTTCGGTGCCTGTAGGGAACGTTACGCGCCATTGCAGTTCCACTCCGTCGGGCGTCCGGCGGCCCCCTGGGACAGGATCTGTGAACGAGATGCCGGTATCAGTCTTGGAAAGTCGATCTCTGATGCCGTCTAGCTCGCCGAAGGACTCATCTTGCGTCCTGAACGCGAAATCGATGACTCCGTATGAGCCCTTCTTGTCCCACCTACAAGCGAGGAGTGTAAGCCCAGGTCTCACGAACGAACTGTACTCTTGAGCTTTCTCACCAATGTCCGCGACGCTTTTCTGGATCATCCTGAATGAATGCAATTAATTCCAGATATGATCCGTCGGCAAACAAGATTAGCTTGTTCTCGGTCTTGCCATCGGCATGGACTCCACCCGGGCTGAGCGTGAAGTGATCTGTGATCCAGCTCGGAGGGTCTGTGATGTCCTTGTAAGGCAGGAGCAAGACCACATGGTCAAGCTGTGCTTCGATCGATGGCATCTCAATACCTCAGAAGACCAAACCTTGTGAGAAACATCAGCTTCACAGAGGTGAGGTCCGTCTCATGTGAGTCGAGAGCGGAGCGCCCCAACGCCATCCCAATGTAGGATGTCGAAGGACGCGGAAGACTCGGACCAGAAAGTTGCGGCTCAATGACAGCTGGCAAAATGGTGTGCAAACATGACGCTTCGTAGGCCGTTTACTGAATGGGGTCCCAGGGCACAGGTCGCTTATATAGTCGTTGGCCCGTCAATGCGAAGCCGACTTGACCTCGACAGATGCAGAGGGAAGTGAGAGCCATGAGTGTGGCCGTACCACAGCTTTTGCAAGAAGAGAGTCATTGCCAAGATGAGGGAGAAAACCAGCCATGACAGTCTGACTTCATCTCTTCTCCTCTCTCCCCTTCCGTGCGCCTCATGAAGCACAGCTCTTATGCAACGGGGAATTGAAACATGTCACACGGAGTCAATCAGATCAGTCGCCGGTGACAAGTTCGCGAAGCTTCTTCTTGAGGAACACATGTGATGCCCAATTGCTTGTCATATGTGAGCTGCTATGGGCGATTGGTGCGACGAAAACCGGTCACTGAGCCGATGGCCGCGATGGCCATCACACCGTCAGCATGTTACGCACTCCGGCGTTCTTCCGCGACTGCTAACCATTTGCCGGTGTCTTCTTGCGCCTCGCCTTAATAAATTTACATACAGCAGCACACGCCTCAAGTGTCTGCAACTCCCAGATCGAATTCTCGATAGCCCTCCAATAGCCCATCTGCAGTCTTAGTCACGACCGACCATATAGGCGCGAACCTCCTCTGCTCGTCGAAAGCGGGTATGACGCCCGGCAGATTGACATCGTCCCATGCACACCACGCTCGGCCTCTTTGCGCAGCGGCGGATTGACCATTCCAAGTGACATTGACGTAGAAAGTCTTCTCGAATTCCCGACTGAACAAGAGGATCTCGCTGCTCTCAGCTTGATCGGCCGGTGCTGGATCTTGATCATTGGCTCCTCCAGCGATTGATACCTTGGAAACAAGGTTCTCAAATGACAATCCGCAAATCTTCGTATTCCGTCCTCGCAAGGCGAACACTGCGCTGTTGTTGTGACGTGAGATCTCGAGATCAAGCCAGTCCCTGTACATAGGCTGCCGTGTCCCATTCCCTGATGGCGCAACATTCGGTGACAGACCACGCCATGAGCAACTGACGAGGCCTTTTCGGTTCGGCATGGAAGCAGCACCGCAGGACACGACCTCCCCAGCAGCACTTGGCATCTGATCAACGACTTGCTGAACGTAGCCGTCGATTCCAGTCGTGGTCACGTAGTTGGTGCCATTGTCCAGGTCGATGCACTGCGCGAAGTAATATTTCATGCGCGCGTCTCTGGAAAAGGGTTGGGCAAGCAAGTTGTAGACGAGACAAGCTGCGAATACAATGAACATGAAGCTCGGTATGTGGTACTAGAGTCGCAAAAAGAGAAAGTCAGCAAGACATCTGAATAGAGTGAAAATTGAGATTGCCCGATATACTCACTGTAAACCGATGTAGAAACGGCGTTAGTGGAAGCAGAAGAAGAACGGTGAGTGATACAAGTAGCAAGTAGAGGGGAAGGACAGCGTTTCCGTCGGCAGGCGTTTGATGTGTAGCAGACGTCAAGAGCAGCAAGATCTGTCCGACGATGATCACATTGATCGGCACTAGGACGAGGTACTGTAGCACCCAAGTCCATTGCGGCAGAGAGCTAGACCAGGCCTGTTCATCCTCATACAATCCGCGCGACATTACTTGGCTCCTGTCCTCTGATTCCCTTCCTTTACTTCGATGATGGCGGCGGAAGGCAGTGAAAGTGTGGTGATCGTGGGGTCCTGTATTAGTCGCTGAGAGAAGGGACGAGCGCTCTGTAGGCTCTGTATCTTGGTGATCATCTCCGCCAGCTCTGGTCGATGAATTGCTTTGAGGCCGCACTGACAGAGTATTGTCTTGTGGGCCCAGGACCTGCTCGACGTAGGTCGATCTACAAAGTAAAGGGCGGGAGGTCAGCGTGTGTCTCAGACATTGGATGCTTTCCGGCCTTTGGTTTCTTACCTGCTCGGAAGAAAGAAGAGCTCCGTGTGTGAGATCAGCAATGCCACAAGTGCCGACGCATTGTAGAATACGAATATGTAGCCACTCGCGATTTGGAGCTGACATTCCCCGACTGCTGCAAACACCAAGCAAATCCAGCTTATGGCATAGAGAAAGAACAGCGAAAACGCTCGCTGCAGAGCCGATGGTCGAACATGAGCTGCTCCTGCCAGAATCAGCCACGCGATTGCGAGCCAACCGGAAAATAGCATGGCCAGAACTGCGTACTCAGACCTGTACAAAATGTAAGGATTGGCCTTGTTCAGCAGAAACGCGAGCAGAACAAGGGTACCAGAGGCAACGATGACCGCAATGAATGGCCTGAAGAAGCCTCTTCGCCCATGTAATCTGACGGCTTCGTCGTCATCGCTGGAGCGGAGGAAACGCTTGCCTGCAAGAATGTACCACTTGTCGCTCTTGTGTACCATGATCTCCAGAAGAATTAGCAGGATTGGTCCGGCCACAAGCAGCGTCACGGAGAGGGCGAAGAGTGTGTTTATCTGACCGGCGGCAAAAGCTCGACCAAGCAGGTCGAAGTAGAAGGCATTGGTGCCCTTTTGGAAGTTAAGACCGCCGTTTTCGTCAGGAAAGCTTTCAAAATCATTGCCAGAGTGTGCGGTCAATTCCTGCACTGTTGCCAGCGCTGAAGAGAGCATGTGCCACAGACTGTCCGGCGAGGTGTTTGGGGCATTATCTCGATCGGTGTGGTAGCTAGCTCGATGTTCGTAGAAGGCGACATCCAGGCCACGCATCCCGAGTTCTTCCGTGAAGATTGTATAGTCTGTTCCAGATCTGATGAAGCCTCGCCTGAAGCCGTCGTTGCTGATCACGGTGCCAAAGGGATATGGACTACTCGCATACGCTCTGGTAACCTCTGTGTCTGTACTTCGAAACAACGTCGCTCTTCCACCGGCGCCAGCACCCTCGAGGTTCACAAACGTGCGCGGAAACCGGGAGACTGGATGACGAACATAATTCCTTGCGCCATACAGTCCGTTCTCTTCGCCGTTGTTCAGAAGAGCGACGAGGCCTCTGCGAGGTTGATGTTTAGAGAAGTGCGATACGAGCTGAAGGACGGTCACCACGCCTACACCGTCGTCCGTCGCACCTAGACCCGAGGAGACACTGTCGTAGTGTGCGTTTACGAGAACGCCACTGGGCCCATCATAGGGCTCTGTGCCTTTCCACCAGTCACCTTCCTCGTCATCAGTGCCTGTCCGAGGGAGACACAAGTTAGCCACATTCTCTGCGATGCCGAGAGGCTCCCCCCTCGCTTAAAGGCACTCACCGCGAATGTACACGATGAGATTGGTGCTTTCCCCATAGACGGTCCGAGCGCCGAGTACAGACGTGAAGTTGGAGGTGTCGTTGGCGAAGATTGTCACGGGCGCAGGGTTCTCGTCCGTGTCTATGAAGCCATGATGGCCCGCGTACACGGTTTTGTGCCGCACGGAGACGTCGAGCAAGATGTCGGCAAGCCTGTGCAGCAAGAATTGTCGGACTTCTTCATTACGCCGGCTGCCCCTGAATGCACGAAATGACAAGTAGATCAGCATGTGGCCGGACTTCAGATGGCTGATGAACCTCCTCACCAAGGGTGGTAGCCATCCGTGAGCACCTGCAGGTCGCGCCAGGCCTGCGTGATGTTGACTCCCGGGTAGGCCGCCGCCACTGCTGTCGCTGGCGGTGCACGCGGCACACCGAGATGCACCCAGAGCAGGACAGCAACAATGGCCGTGTAGATGCCGGAGGCCAGCAGCGTCGTCTGTGCTGGAAGGAATGCCAACGGGTTCCACGACCTTCGTGGGCCTGGCGCCGGCGCCGGCTCCGGCTGCGCCATGCTTACCTCCTACGCGCAAGGTGTAGTTGCGAGCGCTCTGCCCCGTCTGCAGTGGGCTACAGTAGCCTGCCGCGCCGTCATCTGCGTGTCGCCATGTGGTTGCGCGACGTCTGTCAATGTACATTACATTACATGGGTGTCGCTTCGTCTGCCGGCCTTGGCGCAGTGCCGCCCCGCTGCCGCGACGACATCATCCGTGCCGAACCCGTTGAGACGTGCACTCATTAACCTACATGTACCATCTAATTCATACCTTACTCTTCTCACTTGCTCCCAGATTTGTCTCATCGAATACACCGACGTTGCGAAACTGAAGAATTGTGCTGCATGCGTACAAACTACATGTTGAGGCGCCGTAACAACAGCTCTATCCCTCCGCTACAACGCCACGCAATAATCATGGGTATCACTTCTTTCGCATACAATGGCAATGGGCTCGCCGTCCCAGCATCGCCATCAACGCTGCACCTTCCACAACAAGCATGCCCTCGTGGCGCCACGCCGCAAAGAAACCAAAGGTAGATGCAAACAATGCACGCGCTGCACCTTTGCCTTACTGGCTCTGATACATGTTACCCATCATGAGTTCGGTTCCGCCAAAGAGCTCGGCGACGTTTATATTTTGCAGGTTGTCCTGGAATGCCTGCTGTCCGGACCAGCCGTTGGGCAACTGCATGGCCAGTGTTCCACCATTAGGTTGACCATTGCTGTAGTGCATTTGTTGCATATAGCTCATATTCCGCTGTGCAACCTGCGGCTGCGGCTGCGGCTGCTGCTGCTGCTGCTGCTGCTGCCGTTGTTCGATGTAAGGTGGGAGTGTGAAGAATTGGGCTTCAATGTTCTCATCGCGTCCACGAGCCGATGTCGAAGCATGGTTGTGATTGTCTCCGCTGCCATGGCCAGTATTTCCGACATATGCGGCCTTGGCGTATTGCTGGTTGTTTTCAAAAGTCGTCAGTGGCTGATTTGGGTAAGTGAAGGGCTCGTCTGCTGTAGGGAACATC
Organism: Pseudocercospora crystallina; assembly: GCA_003666085.1. NCBI lineage: Eukaryota > Fungi > Ascomycota > Dothideomycetes > Mycosphaerellales > Mycosphaerellaceae > Pseudocercospora > Pseudocercospora crystallina. The sequence goes on from QQNG01000289.1 coordinate 92,742, forward strand.
ATCGTTGACAAATCGGTCAGCTGTGGATTGGCGAAATTGGGCGGTAATGTGTACTGTTGTACGCCGCTGGTCATTGGGTGAGAGACACTTCTCTGGCCCATGTTGGGAACAGTGCTTGGATCATAAGGCCCAGAGCTTGAAGTTTGTGGTCCATAGGGAGACGCGCCTGACCATGAACTATCGTATGGTGAAGCTGCTCCAGATACGCCATTGGAAAATTCCTTGGGAAAAGTGTTTGCTCGCTTGGAAGCACCACCATGGCCGTCTAGACTTGTCGCCGCAATGTCAGAGTGACCTCTCGAGCTCGAAATATTGGGATACTGCTGCTGCGGCCCCTGGTCGTAAGTCCTCTTCTTGCTCATGCTTGGATTTTGCTGACCGTCTCGCATCCATGCAGGCAATCTCTGAAAGACAATATTGAGCGTGGCGGTACAGCGATCTGCTGCCATGCTACGGGAGGCAAGGGAAGCCAGGACATCCCTGCCTTCAATGGCGTCTTTCATGACCGCCTCGGTCGTTGGATTATCAGGGTTCTCTGCCGCGAAGTAGACCAGTGCCAAGATGGAAAAGAATGTCGTATACATGATGAACCAGAATGCGCCGTTGAGCAGCCCCTTTTGCTTCATCTGAGAGGCGATATGAATGATATTGCGCGAGACATTGACGAAAGACGCGGCGCAGGCGTATGCCCTCTGATCGACGGGTTTGGATCGCTTCTCCATGGCCGTATAGTGTAGGAATGGGCGGTACAACAGCACTTGCGCATGGGCGTAGGACAAACGCAGCAACTGCTGAATCCGCGCATATCGGGCAGGCGCCTCGCACGGTGCTAGTATCGGTGGCAGACTGTTCTTCCATTCTTCCAGCTCGCCCTCAATCTCTCGAATGGTGGAGAATGATACTGAGTACGATTTATCCCCGGGATTCTGCGGGCTCTGCACCTTGATGGGGTAGATCTTGCGGACAATCTTCTGCAATATCTGGACTAATCGTGTGTGTGCGTTGAAAGCAGTCATGAGAGGGACTTCGCCCTCTGGCATCGGCAGAATTCCATCCTTCGTGATGTACTCGTCGTCCACTTCGGCAGGAAACTCCTGGTCGATATCTTCGTCACTTAGCGTTTGAGGTAAACCGAGCATGGCGCCGACGTAAGTATCCATCTTACGAACGATCCAGAACACCCTTTTGCGAGTCTCGGCCTCAACGGGATCGAACCTGCCTGCGGCAGCTCGATGCAAGCCCATTCTCAGAGCAGACCGTAGGGCCACGCCAACGTAGGCATAACACTGCGACATTCTCGCAGAGGACTGCAAGAACAGTATCATGAAGACCACAGCTTGTATGGACGAGAGATCCCTGCAGTCTGCGATGTCCATCAATTGGCGAGCAGTACGGAAATAGCCGAAGCCCTGCTGGATGGCGGTTTCGTATCCATCGCGATCGAGCAAACTGTCGTCGTCTTTTCCAAATAGGCTTCCAAGCGCTGTGGCGCTGTAGAAAAGCGGGAGAAATTTGCTGTCATCGTTGCTGTAATGCTCCGGCGCAGTGCTGTAGATACGTTCAAACCTCTCCCAGAACGTCGGCTGATGTACCATCCGTAGCAGCGCAGCAGCATCATTGATCGCGTACATGCAAAGTTGGCGCGCGATCTCCTTCGGCGGAAGATCCGTAGCTGTAGGGGACATTTCACCCATGGGCGACTCCGCAATGGACCTCGGGGAATCCAGCAACTGCGACATCGGCCTCGTTTTGACAAAGGGCGTAGCCACCGTGTCCGGGCCCATTAGATCACCAAGTTGCTCTCTCATGCGTCTCACGAAGCTCAAGCCTGATGAATGGCCGTGATAGTCCCAATGGCCAGTTTCGTCCATGTCCAACTGCGCCACTGCACGAACCATGGACTCTAAGCTGGTATCAGATTTCTTGTCTGCGCTTGGGGCAGAAGCCGGGCGTGCGTCGGCCCTGGCGTCAGTTGCTGCAGCAGGATTGCCTTTCCCTGGTGCCCCAGGAATCCAACCTTGCGCCACAGCAGCGTCGATGCCCGGATCGTTCAAGTCGAGGTTTGGAATCAATATGTGTAATAAAGTCTCGGCGCGGTGAACGCGATGCTCAAGATTCTCCACATACTGTGGTGCGGGGTTTCTCCGTCGATTGGAGGGTTGATCGTAGGTGCATTCTGGGAGGGCAATTCAGTATTTCGGTCCATGATCAATACAATCGTGAAAGAACATACCATAACTGTACACAGTACAATGGGTGCACGGCTGCTTGCCGTCGCATTTGATCTTTTTCCTTCTGCACTCATCACAAGCGCGAGTGACCCGGCGTCGCTTTTGAAGCGGTAGAGGTGGCTTCACAGCAGGAGCATTCTTGCCCGCAGCGACATCGGATGGGTCGGTAGGAGAGGTTTGGCCAGACTCCAGCTTCACATCGTGTTCGTCGACGCCCGAGTCGATGTCACTGGCGTGATTATCGTACTCGTCGGGGGAGGCCTGCTCCATGATCGGCCTCGTGGAATGGATTGGCGCAGCGCTTGCGGTCGTGTTAGTTGTGCCACCTCCGGTAAACCAGTTGCAGTCGAGCAGACAGGCCTGGGATCAGGGACGAGGTGCAACAGCGGACGGCAGTGTCGAACATGGAAGGCGGTATCAATTCAGAATGTGCGCTCGGCGACGGCGACGGCGACGGCGACGGCGACTCCAAAGACCGGCAGAGGTGCTCCAGAGTGGTAGGCCTAGTTGACGGATGTCCAAAGAAGAATTGTTATGTGATGACGTCCCAAACCGCGGCTTGGCGGGCGGCGTTAGTTTGCTGCAATGTCACGTTGGAGACGTGCCAGCGCCAGAAGTAGCGCCCGGAAGGCCAGTGGTGCACTGCAGTGCCCGCTGCAGTGGAGGAGGGTTCAGCCTTGCGGCGATCCGAGAGACAAAGTTGTGGAGCGCCGTGTGGCAACAGGATCCGGGCCACCAGATCAGGCCGCCAAGCCAGCGAGCGTCGGATCTTGTCGAGCCCGACGAGCGTGCTGTGCAAAATAATGGAGACACTGTCGCTCGCGTGCAGCGACGGCGGCGGTGATGATGGCGGCGGCGGCGGCGGCGGGGTGGTCGTGGTGGTCGCGGTGGTCGCGGTGGTCGTGGTGATGATGGCGGTCTGGACGCGTGGATGTGGACGTGGGCGTGGAACGTTGTGTGTGCTCTCAAGCTGTTTGTGCGATGTGCGCCGTGCCGTGGGCGGCGTTTGCGTGCGGACTCGAAGATGGCACGGTAAGGTACCGTACCTTGATCTCAGCAGGCAGTGCCAATGGCCAAGAACGGGCTGAAGGTAAGGGATCACCGATGTCTCGAGAGGGCGGAACGGGCAGAGATGGTGAGCAGGTCCGTGATTGTTTGGAGATGGCACAGATGGTACAGATGGCACGAATGGCACAGACGGCAGGGCAGCGCAAGGCAGGGCAGGGCAAGGCAAGACAAGACAAGACAAGACAAGACAAGGCAAGGCAAGGCAAGGCAAGGCAAGGCACCCTCTCGCTCACTAATAACAATACTGTAGTGGCTACGACCTGGTAGGCAGGTACCTGGCCTCTGGCACGAGGAGTCGTAATCAATACCACTGATACATTGGCGAGCTGCCGCGTTAGGGTGGCCAGGACCAGAAATGACGCTGCTCGGATTTTCTTTTTCTTAAGTCCACCGAATGGCTGATGATGAAGATCCGAGCTCGCTGCCGCCAGAGCCCCCAGAACCCTACTGGAACTCACATTAGCGTCTCCTCGTCTGCCAGTGTCTGCCACTCTACCTCCGTACCACCAGTAGGCTAGCACCACTGTGTCTGTACTGTAGGTAGAATATAACAGTACATGTATGCACATGTCCGGTAGAGTCCTACCAGTGCGAGGTCAGGCCTGTTGCTCTTATCCATCATTGTGCTTCGTCCTTGTTTGATTGGTGGCATTTGATGCTCTCCCTAGCGGTCCTCTCATCAAGTGGCGCAAAAGGCGGCTGGCATTTGTCGGCAGTCGCAACAACACATTGCTTGAGTCGTCTGCTGGACTCCACCTCCTAGTGATCTCCAGTGCCACAGTGTGGATCAACCTTGAACGTCCGAACGCATCTTGATTCTTCACAGGGACGTCACGAAGAAGGTAGTTCTAACCGTCGAACCAGAAGGTAGCAGAGGCCAGATATCTACCTGCATAGGGCGCTGAATCGCAGCTGTAATAATAACAGTAACATCCAGATCCAGAGTTGCTTTCTCAGAACGTCAGGTGGCCGGCAGAAAATATGTTCACCAACTGCTACTCATTAAGCGGCCCGGGCATTATTTCAATTCTTTGCGAGTCTACTAATGTATAGGTCCATACCTGCAGACGGAAACGAGCCGCGCAGTCTAATGTTACGCAATGCACCTGCCATGTGGGCATTCCTCTAGATTTATCATTTCCGTGACCCGTCCTCTCCAGCCTTCAGAATGAGGAAGACGCAAAGAATGTAACCCATGTTCGGAACCGAAATATTAGCCTCGCGTTCTCGGCCGACCCGTCGGCATTTCGCAGTTTTCTCTTCCACAGGCGGATTCCCACCTCCTGTCCATCGACACAAGATGCGACGAAGCGCGGGCTCACTGTGCTCTGCTCTCTAGCGGAGCGGCCGCCTCCTGCATACTTCGTACATGCATCCGTGGCGACGCGCTGCCAAACACGTAATCCACAGCTCTGTGCTTTTCTCCACGTTCCGCGGGCCAATGATTCAGGCCTTAGCCTTATACGAACGCGAAGGATGCACCATTGTCGTCCATTTCTGCACCCACTTTCCCGCTCTTCCCACTGTCCCACTACCTCCTGAGTCCTAGTACCACTGCTGTTTGCTCCGCGGCGGAAAAGCTTAGCTCGATCCCAATCCGGTCAACAGTGCGACAAGCTCCACTCAATACTATCCTGAGCCCTCAGATTGGGAACAGACAGAAACTAATCATAAGGAGGCGTCGCAGCTGGCAGTGACGCGAAGAGTCAGCGGACTGGCAGACGGAAGCTTCATCTCAATGATAATTCGCATTGGCAACACTCACATCATGAGACACAGATAGGTATCAATTACCGATGAGCGTTGCGGCTGAGATTAGCCAGGTGCTACTTTCTGCGGCATCATGACCTGATGCGCGAGACAACTGCATGTTGGCTCTGTTGCCTAGCATTGTGGTCACTCCCATAACAATATATGATCTGATTCGTGGTAGCAAGATGGAACATCGAGGCCGAGAAGGCTGATACGGGACGCAATTTGGCCTTCAGCCAGTCGAACGTTCTCGCCGCTAATAACCGTCCATCAGGGCAAACGCCATCTTTGCTTCGGACTTGAACTGGTCGATTTCCATGGCTGGTTGGCGTACGACATTATTGTTGCGAAAGATGCAGTCACGAGGGACACAGGACGCATCCTCGCGGTTCGTTCGCATGCGCTCGAAGACTGAACTTTTCCCTTGGTCCTTGGTCTCTGAGCCGTCAGGCGTGGAGACCGCATGGAAAAAGAGACTGTCTCTGTATGCTTCAGATCACTGTCCTCTTCATCAAATTATGGGGACGCTCTCAAAGCTGCGTCCCTTACAGCTTGTCTTACAATACGTGGCCAAGCTCAAAGAGACCGTGTGAGTATTGGCTGTTGTATTCAGTCTCTGAACCTGCATTCATCATATCGACTGAAACCAGCATGGAAATACAGAACTGACAGCTGATAGGGTCAGGAACGCTCGAGGCAGTCTTGGCAAAGTTCACATGTACAGACTTCTGCCTTTGGGCCTGAATATCTCTGAGATCTTCCCGTGGACATGCCGGCCGATTCGCTTCACATCCCTGCCAAAGTCCAATCTTCGAGAAGTTTTCTACAATTCGACCTTCCTATTCCAGGCCTGGCTCCATGAACGAGCCAAGAACAATCCTTGTTCGTCCGTAAAAAGTCCTGCGCGGGGCATCGTGCAACGATGTTCTCGGACCTCATCAAGACGTCCAGACACAAACACACGCATCAGGGTCGAAAAGCCTGACCGTATCAATGATGCGCTTCGACGTCGCATATTGCTGCGAGCCATGCGTAAGACACAACGCCTGTTTGCAGAGCAAACGCGAGGTCCCGAATCGGCGCGAGAGACCAGTGGTTGCTAGTATGGGCCCTGCAATTTAGCCTATTCGCTATAGGAAGCGAACAAATGACCGCAGCTGTCGGTTCTGTCTCTTGCGGAGATGAGAAGATAGCTAGAGGCAGATCGAAAGCCGCGTGGAATCGAAGCCGATGCAGTCGAGTAGGTATCGGGTGAGCCGGTGTCAACGACATTATTGGAGATGGTCTTCTCTCAGTGGCCCCTTGCTTCTCTTCTGAGATTCCGATACTGAACGGCTTCGTGTCTTTCGAGACTCCCATCGCTCAGAATGAGACCTCCATCATTGTTTGCGGGAGCACTGCTACCATCAGCTCTTGCGCAATTCCTATCAGCGCCGACCGATTTGACGAAGACGAAAGGAAATGGCTTCAGCGTTCGATACAAGGAGGTTCCTGATGGCATTTGCGAGACAATCGAAGGCGTGAAGTCATTTTCGGGGTAAACATCCGATATAAGCAGCAATACACCTCCCAAGCTCATCAACAGTTTGCAGGTATATTGACGTCGAGGAACGCCAGCACCTTTTCTTCTGGTTCTTCGAGGCCCGCAACCAGGATCCAACGACCGCACCGCTTACTTTGTGGCTCAATGGAGGCCCGGGTGATCCGTCAAGTAAGTTCGTTCGGATTTGAAGACCAAGCTTGAGAATGGTTGGTAACGCCTCGAATTCAGTGGTTGGTCTGTTCAGCGAAAATGGCCCTTGCTGGGTAGATCATCATGGAGATTTGCAGTTCAACGAATACTCTTGGACAAATGTGAGCAACATGCTATACATCGATCAACCTACAGATACTGGATTCAGTTACTCGATTCCAGTTGCCGGCTACACGGATCCCGACACTGGAAGTTTGATCGAGCTATCCAATGCTACGTGTCCAGCGTCCGCCCCAGCAGGGTCTTGCGGGACCTTTTCCTCTGGCAATGCTAACTATACCGTCAACTCCACTCTCGCAGCAGCGCCATACGTCTGGAAGGCGCTGCAAGGCTTTGTTGGCGCATTCCCGCAATATGCTAGCAACGGCCTGAGTATCGCTACTGAAAGCTATGGAGGCCATTACGGACCGGTATTCGCAGATTATATACTCCAACAAAACGCAAAGAACATCCCCGGAACCTCGAAACTCGACTTGCAGTCCCTGTCCGTCGGCAATGGCTGGTTCGATCCAACCATCCAGTTTCAGGCCTACTATAACTTCACCGTGTCACCTGGCAACACGTACCAATTCAACCCGTTCAATACCACGGTGCAGGAACAGATGTGGATCAACCTCTATGGGAAGGGTAACTGTGTCGACCAGCTACATGAATGCAATTACGGCGACAAGACAGATGCAGTCTGCTCAGCAGCCGATAACTATTGCTACGACTCGGTAGAATACCTCTACGACACCGTGACTGGACGCGATGAGTACGACCTGCGGTATCTGAGCCCCGATCCCTTCCCTTATACCGATTGGGTGGCATATCTGAACAAACCGGAAGTTCAGAAGGCCATTGGAGCTTTCACCAACTTCACTTACTCGGTCACCAACTTGGGAGCAGGCACAGTTTCGACCGCGTTCGGAACGACTGGCGACGACTCGCGAGCCTTTGAGATTATTGCTCGTAACAAGAAGCTCGTCGAGCACGGCCTTTACGTTGTCCATTACGCTGGAGATGCCGATTACAACTGCAACTGGATCGGCGGAGAAGAAGTCGCCGCCCAAATCTCCCCAGCAGGTTTCTCTTCGGCAGGGTACGAAAACTTCACGACGCCAGCCTCGTCACATGCCTCCAACTCATCAAAATTATCCTCCGTAGCTGGCGCAGTCAAACAGTCTGACAACTATGCCTTCGTACGAATCTACGACAGCGGCCACCAAGTTCCCTTTTACAAACCCGCGGCAGCCCTGAAGCTCTTTGAGCGGATGCTCCACAGGGTAGATATCGCGACTGGACAAGACGTGATTGGGTTGGGGATGGGTCATAGAAGTGCTGGACCGGCGAAGAGCACTTATCAGAATGATCCAGCTACGATTCAGAGGGCTGTGACGGATGCGAGTTGCAGGTATGATGTTGAGAGAAATATCCCCATCTGTGGAAAGGATGCGTGATTAGATCGAGCCCTTGATGGTGAATTGCATGAGCTCTAACAAGATCCAATGACAGCCGGATCATGCAGTCAGTGCACTGACAGCTGACTGTACCTTAATTGTTTGGTTTGCTCATGACATTAGCTGGATGTTGTCTACTGCTTGTAAAAAAGTCCATGGCCTTTCGGATTGGTTGATCGGTGTTTCAGCCGTGCAGTTCTATGCACGGCTCATTGCCATATCGGTTGAAGGAATTCATTAATCGTCTTGGTACTGAAGATGAGAGCAATGTGCAATGGGTTGGGAATCGATCATCATACGTATGTCAACCTTGCGACGTTTTGACGCTATCTCCGCCTGAACTCCATCCGGGAGCCGCAAGCATTTTGCAGCTTCAATGATCATGCAGTGCAAAGAGATCGTCTAGTCTCTCTGTTCCCTCAAACACTTAGCATCGCAAAACTCCGAACGTCTAGTATCCGTACTGAGCGAGCTGCTTCTGCACATCGCTGGACACCTTGGTCTTGGCATCAGCCAAGTTCTTGCGTGCGGCCTTCTTCTTCTCGTAGTATGCCTGGCCCTTGACCTTTCTCCGCTCCTCAAGACGGGCAACAACGTCCTGGTACTTCCAGCCAAACTCATGACCCAGACGGCCGACGGTGCAGTACTTGCGACCTGGCTTGAGACGCAGGACACGCAGAGCCTGGGGGACGACCAGACGCTTCTTGTGGTCGTATGGTGGTGGCACGCCCTCGAAGGTCTTCAGGCGCTCCATAGCCTTTGCGCCACGCTCGGTCTTGTGGGGAATCATGCCGCGGACGGTGCGCCAGAACATCTTAGCTGGGGTGCGGTAGTGCCATGGGCCACCACGCGAAGCGTTGTATCGGGTCTGCTTGCGGAGGAAAGCCTGGTACTTCACTGTGCGGATTTGTTAGTCTGGGATCGCAAGGTCTCGGACGTGTTCGGTGCGATCGGTTGCGACCATGGCGATTGTGGAGAGTTTCGGGAGGTGCTGAATGCTGGACTTGGACGTACGCTTCGCGCGGAAGAACTCTCCCGAGATGTTGAGGGCCTCGCAGCGGACAACGACGATTTTCTGGCCATTGAGCAGCTGCTTGGCGACGGTCGAGGCCAAGCGACCGAGGAGGTGGCCCTTGCCGTCGATGACAATCTGTACACGTGTCTTAGCATTGGAGCACATGAGAGCCGGCCAAAGTCCACCAAGTATTCATGCCGCGCGATCAAGTCCTCGAACCACAGCACAGCGCAGCACAGTACAGCAACGCACAGCACAACACTCTCGAGACGGCAGGGTGCTACTCGCGATGTGCAAGTCCCAGTCTCGTTCTATTCCCCCTCTTCACCTCGCAGCGTAGCCAACACGCTTGCTCCTGTGCGCAGACTGGGCCTCATCGTGGCGCTCCGGCAATGCTGCAGCTGCTCTGGTCGAAGACGGCGGGAGACAGAGGGGGGCGGGCGCATACGTACCACCGGTTCGAAGGTCGACATGGTGACTGGGGACTGGCGGAGCGGTGGGTGGGTGGTGTTGGCGGGTTTGAAGTCGCTGGGTGTGTCGCCGCTGCCAAAGTCCAGAGCGCACGACACAGAACAGCAGAATAATGTGGGCGGTGCGGCCGGCTTGGCAAGCCTGCGGCTACCTCCGCTCAGACCGAGGGCAGCCTCAGGCAGAAATGACCTCCTGCGTCATCAGCGGCGAGCTTCGAGTGCAACTTTCTCCAGGCCGGGAGCACATGTACATGTAGTAGCGGCGGTGGGGGTAGTGATAGTATCTTAGTGGTAGCAGTGCACGCGCAGACACTTGCATCCAGCACACACTCGCTGCGACACCTCCCGCCGCGACACCTCCAGCTTGTCAGGTACACGCCCGTACGAGGAGGGTACTGCACTCACTCGCCCGCCCACTGCTCCGTCGGGGATTGATTGATGCTGGCGTCTCCCAGCCTGCTGCTCGAGAGAGTCGCCCACCTGGCTGCCTCCCTGCCGCTGGAGAAGACGTCGCTCGTGCTCGCCGCCGCCACTTTTCTCTACCTCGTCGCCATGTCGTGGACCTCGCGCTTCGGCAATCTGGGCCGCTTCTCGCCCTTCACGCGATCGCCGCCTCAAGGCTCGACCAAAGTCAGTGATGCCGACTTCAGCTACATCACCGCCGACGACTTGCGCAAACATCAGGCTGAATCCCTGACCAACCCGCAGCAGCACCAACACTCCGACCCCGACCCCGTCGTCGACTACGGCCCCGAGCGCAACACCGATGTGCTGGTCTTGCGCAACAAGAAGAAGGAATACGCCGTGCACTTTCCCGCCTACAGTATTGCCAGAGGCGAGCTCACCGTAGGTCAAGTGCGTGCCCAGGCCGCCAAGACGACTTCCGTGCCAGAGCCCAGACGTATCAAATTGCTCTACAAAGGCAAGAATCTCAAGGACGACGCGAGAACATGCAAGCAAGAAGGCTTGAAGGATGGCGCGGAGCTCCTGTGCACCATCGCCGACAGCCTTCTGGAGTCTGCGAGCGACAGCGATTCAGACGACGAGTTCGCAAATGGCAGTACCGAGCCGGGACCCGCTGACGCCGAAACAAGACGTAGGCGCAACAGAGGCAAGAAGACCAAGCGCCGCAATAGACGAGAGGAAGGTATGTCTGGCACCTCGACGCCACAGCCTGCAGAGCCAGGTCTGGGCGTACCGCACAGCCAGCAGCCTTCGCGCACACAGTCTCCTCGTCCGCCAGCTTCTCCAGCTTCGCCGCTCGAAAAGCTGAACGAGCTCCATCAAAAGCTGCAGACATTTGTTCCGGACTGTGAAAAATACCAGGCCGCGCCCCCGGCAGATCCTGCCAAGAGGGAGTTTGAACATAAGCGCTTGACCGAGACCATCTTGACGCAAGTTCTACTGAAACTGGACGGCGTGGAAACGGAGGGCGACGAAGAGGCTCGCATGAGAAGAAAAGAGCTCGTCAAAGAAACACAGGCCGTGTTGAACAAGTTGGACGCAGTGGTCAGGTCCTAGGGGCTGATTGGCTAACTGCCGTCACATGCCATTCGGCTGATTGGCTGAACCCGAGACACGTTGGTATGCTTTTGCCTGCTTTTTCTTTTGGCGGTACTTCGAAGCGTGTGGGATTTGCGTGAGGTTTTGCATGGCGTGGAGTTGATATTGAGCTATATAACCATATGGAACAAGAGAGGGAGTGCGGATTCGCATTCGTTTCTGAGTTCCAACTCATGGCGTTCGGCGAATAATGAGCTCTGGATTTCTCCAGCCGATTCCGATTGACAAGCAGCTTTCAGAGTTACGCGGGCAAGCGGGAGCACTCACCAGCAGCAGTCTCTTCAGGCCCACGCGCTCGAGCTCATCAGGGGAAATAGTCGATATCATGATGAAGAGGCTTGTTTGGTGGTGGAATTCTCCACCTCGTGACAGTATCGCATAGAAAGTGGGGCCGGAGGTCCGGTCCGCCTGAGACGGGATCTGTCAGATGGAATGAATCTAGAAGGTATTGCGTTGCCGAGCTTGTTCAACCTCCCAATGCCATCGCTCTTTGGCTCTGGCCCCCTCTTGGCATGCTCATGTAACCTACTTCCCATACCCCGACGAGACCTCCACCCTAGTCCTCCTGATTAGTCGATGGATGTCAACCCGTCTCGAGAGCATCATGTCCGTTCTGTCCACGCTGCTCCGCGAACCTTCTTGAAGCACAGCTTTCTGACCTCGTCTGTCGGTACCCGGACCGCTCTTGTCTCATGCATACCGTCTTCACATACCATCGAGGCCACCTTTTATCATCACCGTAGGTTCTCTCGATTCGCAAAGCGCCCCACTACTCGATCAGATTCACGTTGAGCACGATCTCGTAGCCGTCGTGTCTCAGCCGGGCCAGACGTATTACCACCGCGATCCAAAAGCGACCACCGTTTGGTGCATATAGCTCTACCAAGTCGCCCCAGCATGTCGTCGGCTATGAAGCGTCTATCCACGCTCGCTGCGCATTTCGCCCCTTCTTCGAGCTCGCCAACTGCAGCCGACAACAGCATCACGGACAATATGTCTCCCTCAATCTCACAGCCCTCATATCACATACATCAGCTTAGCCCGACTTTCTTCTTACCAAGGGCTGCTCTCATAGAACCAAACGCAACCGCCATCGTCCACAAAACCGCAAACGGACGAATACTTCGGAGAACCTATCAAGATACTGCAGATCGAGCTCGAGGATTGGCATATTATCTGAAAAAGCATGGTTTCAAAAGGATTGGCATCCTTTGCACAAATACCCCGGCGTTCCTGGAGTCGATATATGGCATCGGAGCAGCAAGTGCTGTCAACGTGGCAATCAATTACAGACTCAAAATGGACGATATCACATATATATTCGAGCACTCTGAAGTTGACTTGATCATCGTTGATGTGGAATTCCGCCCTCTCTTGGATGGCTATCGGGGGAAACATCCTAATGTCCCCTTCATCGTCGATCTGGACACCGACAAGGACGATGGAGAGTTTGACAAAGCTGTCATGGAAGGTTTGCAGTACGACGATAGCACAGGCGGGCATGGCTGGTCTGGTCTTGAAACTCAGGTGGCCATTGAGGACAGCCTTATTGCTCTTGCATACACATCTGGAACGACGGCGCGACCAAAGGGTGTGGAATACACTCATCGGTCGGCGTATTTGGCATCACTGGGAAACATCATCGAGAGCAACCTGAATGTGGCACATCCACAGGCTTCGAGATGCCACTATCTCTGGACGCTGCCGATGTTCCATGCGATGGGTTGGACATTTCCTTGGGCCGTCACTGCAGTGCGAGGTACTCACTACTGTCTTCGCAAGATCGATTACCCTTATATCTGGAAGCTGCTGAAAGAGGAACACATCAGTCATTACAATGCTGCTCCCACCGTCAATACGCTTTTGTTGGCGGACCCAAATGCCGAGAAGCTTCAACATGCCGTGCGCGTGACTGTTGCGGCCAGTCCGCCCACCGCGCATCTTTTCCAGCTGATGGAAGAACACAATCTGCGGCCAGTCCATGTCTATGGCCTCACAGAAACGTACGGCCCAATCACAAAGGGCTATCAATTACCAGAGTGGGACTCGTTGGATAGGCATGAAAAGTATGCAAAGATGGCGCGTCAAGGACACGGCTTCATCACCTCTCTCCCAGCTCGAGTGATCAAAACCAATCAAGATGAGAGTGGCAAATGGGACGCCAACGAAGTAATCGAGGATGTAGCCAGAGACGGCGAGGAAATCGGCGAAATTGTCTTCATTGGTAACATTTGCGCACGTGGATACTACAAAGACGCTGGCGCGACCAAGAAGCTCTTCGCCGGTGGCGTGCAACACTCTGGAGATTTGGCTGTCTGGCATCCAGACGGTGCTATTCAAGTTCTTGATGTAAGCCTCCCGAACGTGCGTATGTATTGCTAGCGATGTGCCACTGACGTCCTCCCTAGAGAGCAAAGGATATCATCATCTCCGGTGGCGAAAACATCTCCTCGGTCGCGCTGGAGAGCATGCTCGTGACGCATCCCGACATCCTCGAAGCAGCATGCGTTGCTGTATCGGACAAACAGTGGGGCGAACGGCCCAAAGCGTTCGTCACAGTCAAGACAGGCAAACAGCAGGGCACTTTGACGGGCGCCGAGATTATTGATTGGGCGAAGAACAAGAGTGGGATCTCGCGGTTCATGGTTCCCAAAGAGGTTGAGATTATTGCGGAGCTGCCCAAGACGAGCACGGGGAAAGTGAGGAAGAATGTGCTGAGGGATTGGGCCAAAGGCGTGAAGAGGGAGGCAGATTGAGACGGAGATGTAGCGATGCTGATTTCCGTTCAAGAGACAGGTCGGGAAGGCAACCAATTCTGTTCGTGTGTACATAATCGAGCTGGCTTATTTTGTGTAGGTATGGGCCTTGAAAGGGTTGAGGGCGCTTTGTAAGCTCTGACCAAGATGACTTTGGAAGAGCAGACTTCGTTTTCCTCGCTGTTCGGGGATTCCTTTATCACTCACGCACGTCCTGCGGCTTCTCGCATGACGTGACTCCAAGGACAGGCAAACGCGCCTTCGCCACGTGGGCAACTCGTGCAACGCGGAATTGGACTGAACACACCAGACGTTTCGGCATGCGGTCCTGGGCTGAGTGTGTACCAAAGTGTGCGGAACAAACACACCGAAGCTGACCTCGCGCTATCGTGATGCCTTTTGAGATGCAAGGGATGGGATGGGATGGGATAGGATGGGGGGTGGGGAGGGGGGTGGTGAGGCGGGGCTCTCCTTCCAGAGGGGCGGTGCTGGCCGTGGAAAGACAACCCGAGGTGCTCTTCATGCGTGTCGGCGCTGGCTACGCGGTGCAAGACGCGCAAGACGTGCGCGATTACCTTACCTTGTAGTCGTTCCATTGTGTGTACATGTACCTGTAGACTTGAGATTTCAGAACTGTGGAAACGGCAGGGAAGGGCAGCGGACGAGGGGCGGGGGCTAAGCCAAGGCGCGACAAGCGCACGCGCAGCGCAGACGGAACGGCGCGAAGGGCAGGGCAGGGCAGGGGAGGGCAGCGCTGCTCTCGAAGCTTGAGGTACATATAAGGACACACGGCGAGCCACAGCCCAAAGAGCCCGCAGCCCATCTACTAGCCAGCCAGCCAGCCAGCCGGCCAGCCTCTATCTGGCTGCTGATTGGCGCACCCACAACCACAACCACATCAGCCCATCAACACATCGATCCATCAACAACACCTCAATCAAACGCCTTCACTTCCATCTGCCACCTCCGCCTCCGACCACGACTTCCTACCGCGGGGCCTTCTTGCCCACTGCACCTCACGCCCTCGACTCCGAACTCCCTTGCCCTTGCCCTGCGCACAGGCACATGCCGCTTCCAGCTTGGCTTCAAGGTTCCGCTTGTTGCGCATCCATCATTGGCAACCGCGACTGCATCTCGATGGACGTGGCCGCTCACGTGTCGATCGCCGTCCCGCCTGGATTTTCACTGGTCTTGTTCACGCCGTTGCATTGCGCTGGCGCTGCGCACTCATGATCCCGACCCACCCACCGCGCTTGCAGCACTAACACCTATTGGAATCTCCATTGACTGCGCCCTCGCAGTCGCCATGTCTGCGTCGCGGTAAGTCGTCGACGACCAATGATCACGTGACTTGGCAGACTGACGCGAGCCCCCAGCCTTGACCGTCTCGTAGTGCTGCTTGAGACCGGGTCCACACAGCTGATCCGTAACACCGCCGCACAACAGCTCGCGGATGTCCAGAAAAATCACCCCGACGAGCTCTTCAACCTCCTCACCCGTGTGGTCCCTTATCTGCGGTCTCCGTCATGGGACACCCGGACTGCTGCCGCCCGCGCCATCGGTGGCATTGTCGAGCATGCTGATCTCTTCGATCCCAATGCCACCCTGGATGCCGTGAAGCAAGACCTGACCCTCGACCCCGATGGCCAAGTCAAGCAGGAAGACGACGCGGCATCCAATCTAGCCTCTCCCGAGCAATTGCAATTGGGAAGCCTCGATGTCGAAGCAATCCTGACCCACGGCAAAGAACTTCTCGGTAGTGCCGGGAAGCAGTATGACTTCAAATTGGCCGGCTTAAATTCATCGGAACGACTGGCTGCGCAGAAGAAGACTCTCACCAAAAGGCTTGGTCTTGGCGGGGAATACATCGAGGACGATCTGGTCACGGAAACAGATATTGCCATTCGTACTTCATCTTTTTCGACCTCGAATCTCCCCAAGATCGATACCAGTGCCACTAGAAATGGCAACGACGATGCGATTATGAAGTCTCCGGATGAGCTTGCGCCCCAAACCCCAGCGGGTGGGGAGATGAGCAAGCGCCAACTCAATATGCTCAAGCGCAGGCGAAAAGAAGAGCTGAAACGCGACAACAAGAAGTTCAAATACGACTTCGCTGTGCGCCGAGGTAGCACGAGTGTCGCTCAGACTCCAGCGGATGATCCCAAGCAGGAAATTAAGCAGGAGGCAGACCAAAACGGCAGCTCAGACTATTTCTCACTGGATCGCAAGGCTGGAGGCGACGATGACTCCAAGGTCGTCTCGGAATTCAAGGGCATGCCCATTCCCGAAAAATCAACACTGATGTCTGAAGCCGAGGAAGAAGGCAAAGAGTGGCCGTTCGAGCGTCTTTGCGAGTTCTTGTCCGTAGACTTGTTCGACCCGCAATGGGAGATTCGGCACGGTGCGGCGATGGGACTACGAGAGATTGTTCGTGCTCACGGCGCTGGTGCGGGACGACTGGCGGCCAAGACTCGCGACGAGAACGATCAGCTGAATCGCGCATGGTTGGACGACTTAGCATGTCGGATTTGCTGCGTCTTCATGCTTGATCGATTCGCAGACTACGTTTCAGACAACGCGGTTGCACCCATTCGAGAGACAGCCGGCCAAGTCCTGGGGGCAGTGCTTCAATTTCTGCCGGCCTCATCTGTTCACCAAATCAATCGTATCCTCTATCGACTTGTCATGCAGAAAGACCTCAAGGTCACCCGCCGAATCTGGCATGCTTGCCATGGCGGCATGATTGGAATGCGATATCTGGTCGCGGTGCGCACAGATCTCCTGTTCCAGGACCGATCACTGATGGACGGTGTCCTCGAGTGCGTGATCAAGGGCCTGGGAGATCAAGATGACGATGTTAGGTCGGTCAGTGCAGCTACCCTCATCCCGGTGGCGAAGGAATTCGTCAATGTTCGCGCCGACGAGTTGAGTCATCTCATCAGTGTCGTCTGGGAATGCTTATCGAGTCTCTCGGACGATCTCAGCGCCAGCACTGGCTCTGTCATGGACCTTCTGGCCAAACTGTGCAGTTTCCCTGAAGTCCTCCTGGCCATGAAGCAGAATGCGGCTGCTGATCCGCTTCAATCATTTGACGAACTCGTGCCACGGCTGTACCCATTCCTACGCCACACAATCACCACCGTCAGGTCAGCTGTTCTCCGTGCCTTGCTCACATTCATCAACATTGAGGGTACGGATACCAAAGGCTGGATTAATGGTAAACCCCTGCGCCTCGTCTACCAGAATCTATTGGTGGAGCGCAATGACGGTGTCCTCAAGCTTTCGCTAGATGTCTGGAACGCGCTGGTGGATGCGATTGCGGCGCAAGGACCGGAGGGGTTCAAACGTGAATTTGAGCCGCATGCCATTCCACTTGTGACTCTCACGATCCATCCACTGGGCATTAGCCGTCACCCCATCCCCATGGACTCGACGTTGTTCATCAAGCCTTCTGGACAGACCTACGCGCCTCTTGCCAGTGCCCACCGCGCTTCGCCGGCCAACGGAGCTGATGCAGCGAAAAAGCGACGCAAATCTGACAAGAAGGAGAACTCGGCACCCCCGCCCACAACAACCGCGCACAACATAGACGCGGCCATAATGCAGGGCGACATTGATCTCGTTGGTGCCGACGTGATGATCCGAACGAGAATTCTTGCAACACGCGCTCTGGGAAAGGCCATAGCGAATTGGCCAAACAACGATCGACATGCCTTCTTCGCGGCAAAGTTGCTTCCGCATTTGAGGTCGATGTATGGTTCCACACAACTCTTTACTGCCATGGCTTTGGAAGGATATGCCTTATCGAGTTGCGAAAAGGAGTCCCTAACCACCGAGGCCTGCGCAGAGCTGAGGGCTCTAATAGAAGATGACCGCCCTGGTTGGTATAGCGACTTGACGAGCTATCTGCGGATCGCGCGGGCCCAGTGTCAACAGCTGCTGAATGCTTTCCAAGAGCAGGGCCATGTTGCTGGAAGCAAGCTGCCCATCATTGCCGTCGTTTGCCAGGGCGAACCAGAAGCTGGCAAGAACGCTTTCTCCATCAGCGATGCTGAGAGGATTGTATCACAAGATTTTGACAGGCTGAAGAAAAGTCTCTCCACGGTCCAGCGCATGACAGCGGCTGAAGCCTTGAACACAGCAAAGCTTGACGCTGGAAGTGCTATTGGCGATGCTCAGGCCGCAAGGGCCCAGGCCGACTTGCGCATTCGTTCGGCAGCAGCAGCAGCTCTTATTGCTTTCCAGGCGGTCCCCAAGAAGCCACAGTACACAATCAAGGCTGTGATGGACAGTATCAAAGAGGAGGACAATCTCGACCTTCAGCACAGGACCGCTTCAGCGGTCGCCAGCCTGATCGTCCAGTTGGTGGCCAATCAACGTCACAAGGTGGTCGAGAAGGTCGTGGGAAACCTTGTCAAATTCTGTTGCATGGAGACTGGAGAGACGCCCGAGTTTCATCCGAACGCCGATCGTGAAATTGGGATTCTCTCGTTACAAAAGGACGAGGATATACAAGACCGCCCTGATGCCGCTAAATACGAGCGAGAGGTCAAGGCTGCGCGCATCACCCGTCGTGGGGCAAAGGATGCATTGGAGCAGTTGTGTCAAACCTTTGGCGCAGAACTGTTCGCTAAGGTTCCAGTTCTCCAAGCACTGATTGAAGGTCCTATCAGGCACTGCTTCACAGACGACTTGCCAGAAAACATCCGTGACCCGGATACGTCCCTCGGACAAGAAGCTGTTGATGCGATGTCCACACTACGTGCTCTGGTAGCAACATTGCACTCGACGCTCCACTCTTGGATCTTGTCGCTTTTGCCTTTTGTCGCAAGGGCGCTACAAAGCAAGCTCGCCGTTCTGCGATACACTGCGGCCAAGTGCTTTGCCAGCGTATGCAGCGTGATCACCGTGCAAGGCTTCACCATGCTTGTCGAGCAAGTCATCCCTCCCATCAACAATGCGCACGAAGTTACTCATAGGCAAGGAGCAATCGAGTGCATATATCACTTGATCCAGGTTATGGGCGATGGCATCTTACCATACGTCATCTTCCTCCTAGTCCCAGTGCTTGGACGTATGAGTGATTCTGACCCGGGAGTCCGATTGATCGCAACAACAGCATTCGCCACATTGGTCAAGCTGGTGCCCCTAGAAGCTGGCATTCCAGATCCGGAAGGTCTTCCTCAGAGTCTTCTTGAGGGCAGGGACCGGGAGCGCAAGTTCATCGGCCAGATGCTCGATCCCAAGAAAGTCGAAGTGTTTGAGATTCCAGTCGCCATCAAAGCCGAGCTCCGCTCTTATCAACAAGAAGGTGTCAACTGGCTAGCTTTTCTCAATCGCTACAACCTTCACGGGGTTCTCTGTGACGACATGGGTCTTGGAAAGACTCTGCAGACACTCTGCATTGTCGCCAGCGATCATCACTTGCGAGCTGAGGAATATGCAAGGACGCAGGCGCCAGATAAGCAACGGTTACCATCCCTTATCATCTGCCCTCCCACGTTGACTGGGCACTGGAAACAAGAAATCCGGACATACGCGCCTTTCCTGCATGCCGTAGCATACGCTGGTCCTCCTGGCGAACGCGGAAAGGTCCGGGACCAGCTTGGCACTGCTGATGTTGTCATCACTTCGTACGACATTGCTCGGAACGACATCGAGATCTTGGCTCCCATCAGCTGGAACTACTGTGTTCTGGATGAAGGTCATTTGATCAAGAATCCGAAGGCCAAAGTCACGTTGGCCGTAAAGCGACTTGCCAGCAATCACCGCCTCATCCTCTCTGGAACGCCCATCCAGAATAACGTGCTCGAGTTATGGTCACTCTTCGATTTCCTCATGCCGGGTTTCTTGGGGACTGAGAAAGTCTTTCAGGATCGGTTTGCAAAGCCCATTGCTGCTAGCCGATTTGCGAAGTCATCTTCGAAAGAACAAGAAACGGGCGCGTTGGCCATTGAGTCTTTACACAAACAAGTTCTGCCGTTCTTGCTTCGGCGCTTGAAAGAGGAAGTGCTGAATGATCTACCCCCCAAGATTCTGCAAAATTATTACTGCGATCTCAGCGAGCTTCAAAAGCGACTGTTCGACGATTTTACTAAGAAGGAGTCCAAGTCATTGCAGTCGATGGCCGGCAGTCCTGACAAGGAGGCGAAGCAGCACATTTTTCAGGCGCTCCAATACATGCGTAAGCTCTGCAACTCACCTGCAATGGTGATGAAGGAAGGTCACAAGCAATTCGCCGCCATTCAGCAGCTACTTGCCAAGGAAGGCTCCAGCCTGAAAGATCCAAGGCACGCACCAAAGCTTACTGCGCTTCGAGACTTGCTCGTGGACTGCGGCATAGGGGCCGAGTCGGCCGACCAAGGAGGCGTGCCCACTGCGGACCAGGCGGTCTCCCAACATCGTGCGTTGATATTTTGTCAGATGAAGGAGATGCTTGACATGGTTGAGAACACTGTGCTCAAGAAGATGCTACCAGGCGTGACGTTCTCGCGATTGGACGGCTCTGTCGAGGCGTCGAAGCGTCAGGATATTGTGAACCGGTTCAATTCCGACCCATCCATTGATTGCTTGCTTTTGACCACGAGCGTTGGTGGGCTGGGCCTGAATCTGACGGGAGCGGATACGGTCATCTTTGTCGAGCATGACTGGAATCCGCAGAAGGATCTGCAGGCAATGGATCGGGCGCATCGTATTGGTCAAAAGAAGGTGGTGAACGTGTATCGCCTGATAACGAGGGGCACACTTGAAGAAAAGATCTTGAATCTCCAGCGATTCAAGATTGACGTTGCATCTACTGTGGTGAATCAGCAAAATGCTGGTCTGGGGACCATGGAAACGGATCAGATTCTGGATCTCTTCAATCTGGGCGAGACGGATCCGAACCTTGCGATTAGCGACAAACCGGAGACCAACGGACTGGATGAGTCGAATGCCGTCGACGCCGAAGGCAACATGCGCGAGAAGGGCAAGAAGGGTATCCTCGACGAATTGAGCGAGCTGTGGGATGACAAACAGTACGAGGAGGAATTCAACCTCGATGGGTTCCTGAAGACCATGAAGGCGTGAGCAGGCGATCAATGACATTTAGCGAGTTATATCATGTAGCATAGCGTAGGCGTTGGGCAAGGCCCACCGAGACGGTGAACTTGAGGGCCCAGCTCAGGTCCGGCGTCATCTCGAGAAGTATTCGAAGCGGTAGAATTGTAGAACTGTACGACTAGGGGCTGCAATAAATGGAGTCCTTTTCTCGGTGTCGTGTGTTTAAACGCATTTCTCGTCTGGGTGTGCAGCAGTGGTAATAGTAATGGTAATAGTAACAGTGATGGTAGCAGTAGCAGTAGTGGTAGTGGTAGGGAGAAAAACAACTGCAACTGATGGGTGATGGGTGGGAACGGGAGTCGGGAAGGGTCGGAAGGTGCGCCAAGCCGAGTGGCCGGGGCGGATCTCCTTACCTTTGAAAACAAAATCCACCATTCAACTCGATCTTTTCTTCATCAAACCTACACTCCACTCATCCTGCTTTCCTTCCAAACCGTCAATTCGACACTGAACCGCCGTCACAATGGCCAAGGGAGATGGTATGCCTGCCCGCCTGCGCAGCCGCCGGCGCCTGCGCCTGCCACCCCCATGCACGCGAAGACCACTGCTAACTCACTCGCGACAGTCAACCAGCAGGAGAAGTCCTTGTGCGTAACCCCCCACCCGCCCACCGCCCACCGACGATGCCTTATTCGTGTTGCGCCGCTCGGCGCTCCCGCCGCCGCCGCTCTTGTCGACGCCGCCGCACCAGCGGCGCCGAGCGCGTGGCCGGGCTTTCACGGGCCTCCCATCATCTATCCATTGACTGCCATTGAGACGGACAGACACAGCTGACATCCATCTAGCATGGGCATGCCTGGCTTCGTCGTCGACTTCTTGAGTACGTAACACCCACCCTACTCTGCCGCCGATGCGCCGTCACCCTCCCTGGCGATGGCCGAAGCTCCGCACCCGGAGCTGGAGCTCGAGCTCGAGATAAGAGCATGGGAAGCGCAGGCGGTCCGCGAGTTCCAACATTAACAATCCTTTAGTGGGTGGTGTTTCCGCCGCCGTCTCGAAGACCGCGGCTGCTCCTATTGAGCGTATCAAGCTCCTCATCCAGAACCAGGTACGTCCAGACGAATTGCGCGCGCGGCTTTTTAGCAAGCCGCCGCGAAAGCAGTCCGCATACGCATGGCTCCAATTGAAACAAAGCTAACTTGTGTGCGTGTGTGTGCATAGGATGAGATGCTTCGATCTGGTCGTCTCGACCGCAAGTACGATGGTATCATGGACTGCTTCCGTCGTACTTCCGCCGACGAGGGTGTCATCTCCCTCTGGCGTGGTAACACTGCCAACGTCATCCGTTACTTCCCAACCCAGGCCCTGAACTTCGCCTTCCGTGATACCTTCAAGTCCATGTTCGGCTACAAGAAGGAGCGCGACGGCTACTGGTGGTGGATGGCTGGTAACCTGGCCTCCGGTGGTGTAAGTCCTTACCTCTGAGGCATAGTTGGCACGGAGAAGAGCAGCTCTGACTCGCGCACAGATGGCCGGTGCCACCTCCCTCCTCTTCGTCTACTCTCTCGACTACGCCCGTACTCGTCTCGCCAACGACGCGAAGAACGCCAAGTCCGGTGGCGACCGCCAGTTCAACGGTCTAGTTGACGTTTACAAGAAGACCCTCGCCTCTGACGGTGTGCTTGGTCTCTACCGTGGTTTCGGTCCTTCCGTTGCTGGTATCGTCGTCTACCGTGGTCTCTACTTCGGTATGTACGACTCGCTCAAGCCTGTCGTGCTCGTCGGCGCACTTGAGGGCAACTTCCTCGCCTCCTTCTTGCTCGGCTGGACTGTCACAACTGGTGCTGGTATCGCTTCCTACCCTCTCGACACTATCCGCCGTCGTATGATGATGACTTCTGGTGAGGTGAGTACAGCCAAAGGATTTCTCGAGAGACGACTATGCAATTCAATACTGATGTCCTATGTAGGCCGTCAAGTACAAGTCTTCGTTCGATGCCGCCAGCCAGATCGTTGCTAAGGAGGGTGTCAAGTCTCTCTTCAAGGGAGCTGGTGCAAACATCCTCCGTGGCGTTGCCGGTGCTGGTGTGCTCTCCATCTACGACCAGGTGCAGCTCCTCATGTTCGGCAAGAAGTTCAAATAGGCGATTCGCCCTCGCAGCCGACACATTTGAAAAGCAAAAGGCGATTGACAGAACGAAATACGGGTTCGCATGCCGTAGCGATTGCGGACAAGGTGGAAGTTGATGTGAAATGCATTGCTGCTCTTGCATGGAGGTGGTCTCGGCAGGCAATGAGGAGCATGAAGCGTTGCGCAGCGTTTCAGAAGAGCGCAATCCGTGTACCTTTATTCCGGCCTCGGCAACAACACTCTTCCCTGTACTACAATTGGTTGACCGTACTAAAGGCGTATAGAATTGATTTTCGTGGTGTTTCTATATTGTTGCACGTCTGCGACTTCTCTCGCAACGCTCGTTGAGATGAGTCGTCCAGCGCCGTCGTCGCACGAGCGCGTACATGCACCGCTAACCGGCATGCGCACTCCAGCCACTGCACTATCAGCCCTACGTCATCAGCAAAGTGTACATGTACACAAACAGAAGCCGACATGTCCATGTACCTTGCAACCTTAGGCAAGGGGAGCTCCGGCCACATACACCACTTCTCTCTCGATCAGCACTTGACCATTGCAGCAATCGACGCCGCTCACGGCGCAAACGGAAGCCAACACGGCAGACTGGCTATACAGCATACAGGCGGCGCAGTATACATTGTACTCCGACGAGCACTAGGCCAGTCCACCAGCTCCTCCTAGCTCTTAGCTTCGTGCCGTCAGCAATAATAATGCCTCCAGTCCCGGTCCACATAGGTGAGACGGCTGTCCTGTTCCCTCCCCGTGGCCACAGCTTGGGCAATCCCATCGGCCGGCATGAGCGCTGACACGTTCTTGCGCGGCAGATGATCCTATCACACCAAAGAAAGCGCAAGACACGGCGACAACATCGCCCTACCCTCCTGCGCAGCCCGGCGCTCCACCTGTACCTGCGCCTACCACCCAAGCACAATCCGCAGTGCAATCTCCGCTCGCACCCACAAGAACCACGCCTGCTCGCTCCAACTATGCTCCTCCGCCTCCGCCTCCTCAGCCCGGTCCGGTGCCCGTCCCGCCGTCGCAGCAAGCTCCCATACCTGCTCCGAGCACGCTCCCACCACCTCCGAAGGCCGGTCAGACAGCGACAACAACGGCGACGGCAGCAATAACAACTCCTTCGCAGATGAATATGTCTCCACCTGAACAGAACTATGCACCGGTGCATGGCACATCGTCTTCCACTACAGCATCGTCAAGAGCGGGGCCAGCTACACTGCAGTTTGGTGCTGCGACCGGACCGCAAATACATGCCGGCTCAGGCCCACCGGGATATCAGCAAAACGTGAATGCGCAGGAGATGAGCTCCGCGGCACGCGCGAGCCTAGACCAACAGGAGCGAAGAGAGAGCGTGGCTGTCAATATGGGCTTTGGTGGAGACGGCACGAACGAGACGGCCGCAAACATGTGGAAGACAGTCCAAGGCTGGGCCAACACCGCTGGCACCTCGCTCAAGCAGGCCGAGGAGGAGGTTTGGAGGCGCATCAATAAGGGATCGTAGTGGAGATCGCACAGCTGGAAAACGGTATGCCATGCTAGGTTGTGCCACAACTGCTTGCATGCTATGTGCTAGAGGGCGATAGTGGTGAATCAATCGTCAGCGCAACGGGTGAAAGTTGATAGGCTGGCCAATCAAATGAGCCGCATCTTGAGCAAATCGCACGTCAAATCTCAAGTACATGCACGCCTTTCACCCTTCATACCACTCCCTTCCACAAGCGGCTTCATCGTCTTTCACGTGTGAACCAGCGCAGACATGAACAGACCCCGCAATCGTCAATCGAATCGATCTCAACAGCAGCAGCCGACCCGTGGGCATGGCGGAGGGCGTGGCAGGGGCCGTGGCCGTGGCCGCGGAGAATCTCATGGGTCTGCCTATTCACCTGTCCCGAATGTCCACGAGGTTATATCGGGAGCCGCTGTTTCCATTGTGCTGAAACAGGATCAGCCTACAGGTCGCGAGGTTCAAGGTGTTGTATGTCAAATCACATCATGATACTTTCGTGCTCTCTCAAAAGACTCAAACGTCGGCTGATTCTTCCCTCACATCAGGTACAAGATCTACTCACGCGTGGCAACCATCCCCGCGGGTAAGAAATCAAGGGCCGGAAATCATCCACTGTCTGAGACACACGCTGACCTTGCGCCCTTTGATTTGTAGCATCAAAGTGCGGCTGCAAGACGGCAGGGTCGGGAGAGTGCAACGAATGCTGAACGACGTCAACTTGGCGTCAAATGGAACGCGTGGTGAAGGCGCAGCAACTGACGTTGTCAATACCTTGTCGAGGCCACCGACCCAGCGTGACCTTCGGATTGACCACGACCAGCGCCCTCCGCCCCGAACATTGGCGGACTATCTACCTCAATCGAACAGCGGCCGGAACTCTCAACCGAAGACGCGCGAGATTACTGCCAAGTGTCCCATTTGCGGACTGTTCGAAGGCGACGAAATCGCAGTCTCTCGCCACGTTGAAACCCATCTTGGCTGAACCTGGTCCATTTCTTGAAACCACAACGTATCAAATCACCAGGCCTTGCCCTCGTACTGGAAGATCGACTCTCAAACCCTTTGAGCACGGCTTTCACACTTGTTGGAGGTACTGCACAAGGCAGCACAAGCTGTTTCGCAGGAGGGAGTTTTGGGCGTCCAGCCCAGGACTCGCAACGATGGACCGACGAGATGTTGGCTACCTGTGATCAGCGTCTGCATGCCCTGAGGACCTAACCTCTTTGCCAGAGAAATGGCACCTTGAATCGTTGGCTCGTCCCATAATTGTGCTCGGGAGTCAATTCTTGTCCATACCTCACGGAACAAAGCCGAGCTGTTGATTTGAACTGGACTTTGAGCCTCGGCAGATTCGTCATAGGTACTGAAAATAACATGCTCGACTTTGCAGTCGAATCTCAGTAATGAGTCTCCCAGACTCTCTAGCAGCTTTGCTGCATCCCGAAGTTCGTTGATGTGGCTGAAAATGAGAATGCGCGGCATGCAGTCGCCGCTCCCCGGAGATCGACTCCCATCCGTAATCCGAGCAAACCATTGAGCGGCGACCTCAACACTCATATCATTATGAGCAGCATCCAAGTAGAACACCCGCCGACCGTCAGGAACGGTCTGGAATCGTCCCGGCCAAGAGAAGCCGTTGATTCCGGCCACAATATCCTCTCGAGTCAGTTTACCGTTTGCCTGCTTGTCGAGAAAGGCCTCCGCGGCAGCGATGGCTAGTGACGCGTTCTTCCTTTGGACGTCAGGCTGCAAGACAATAGAGTCCTTTGGAAGCCTTCGATCTGTGTCGATGAATCGCACCGGCGTGGACTTTTCGGCACTTCGATTGCGAAGGACCCCTGCTGGAGCTGCATCTTGAGGTGCTGAGAGTGCCACTGCACCTTTTTTGAAGATACCAGCTTTGTGCCATGCAATGTTCTCAATGGTAGGGCCCAAGGATGCAACATGGTCCATACCAAGTGATGTGACAGCCGCCACCATCGGCTTCTGTACCACATTCGTCGCGTCGTACTCGCCGCCGTTATGTGTCTCGATTATAGCAACGTCCACTTCCTCGCAAATAAAGACGTGAAACGCCATCAGGGCCAATAGCTGCAAATATCGAGGTCCCTTCTGAACGACCTCCTTTGTAGGATCATACCCAAGTCTCAGCTGAGGAAGGCGGTCGTATACTTCAAAGAAGTATTTCGCAAACAACACCGGACATATGGGCACGGAATTGATCCGTATTCGCTCCTCCGGGAGAATGAGATGTGGTGATGTGTAAAGACCAGTCTTGTGCGGGAATCCAGTCCGTCGGCCGTGCGCTCGTAGGCATGACTCTGTGAAGGCACATGTCGATCCTTTGCCCTTCGTCCCGGCAATGTGTATGATCTTTAGACTGTTCAGGTCTTGTTCCTGCGAATATCAGCTGTGGTCTTCCGAACGTTGAGTCCCGCTTTGTCGTACCGAATGACCAAGAGCGTGAAGCCATTCAGACATGCCTGTGATGCTCGGCGCACCTCTCAAATCTGGAGGCTCGTTCGGTTGGTCGTTGGTCGTCCTCGTTGCGTCTGTTGGTGCGGCTCGTCGCGGTCGGCGCTGTCGCCGTTGCCGCTGCAAGATCCGAAGCGCGTTCTGTTGCCAGGTCAGTCCAAGCAACGTGTGTGTTTCGAAAGACAACATGTACATCGTAGCTCCTTTCTTCGCCGTGCTCGGTCATGATGCCGGAAATCGCACGCCTGATCGATCCTGTGCCGGTGAATGGGGAAGAAGCGGCTCTCATGACAGGAGCTAGGCTCAGCATCCGGATCTGGGACGGGGGCGGAGGACGCAAATCATAAGCGCCTAGTCACGAGGATGGCGAATCTGCTCTGCGTCTGCCATCCTTGACACTGTCGCATGCAGATGTAATGAGAGGCAGTCCGTAATGGAAGTTATGAACCGACTACTGTAACGCCATTGAAGTTGCGTGGAGTTGCTCTAAGGTTTCTCGCAATTTGGTCTCCCATTTCGCCTCTCGGCCCACGTACCCTACAAGCTATGCTATGCTGATACCATGCTATGCTGATACCGCTCTTCAATGAAGCTACCTCCTTCCAAAGAAGAGAAGAATTCGTTTCCCGTTGACCATCATAGGGAATTGCACATCGACGCTTGTGAGAGCCCTTGCCTCGAAGAAAGCAGAAATGAGCGCGTGACTACGTGCCGACATCGAACTCTACCATCTTATAGCTTGCAGTGCCTGTGCTGCCATTTTCCGTAAACTGACGCGTCCTGCCTCGCGCAGACGCAAGAAGTCTCCAAGTCGTCGCATACCCAACATTCCTCCAGCTAGGGCAGAAAGTGCCGCAGCCATTAGGAACATCCGTCGCAGGATTTTATACCCGCCGATCGTCAACTTCTCTTTCCGCAAACCAC
The DNA here is from genome assembly GCA_003666085.1 of Pseudocercospora crystallina. NCBI lineage: Eukaryota > Fungi > Ascomycota > Dothideomycetes > Mycosphaerellales > Mycosphaerellaceae > Pseudocercospora > Pseudocercospora crystallina. The sequence goes on from QQNG01000289.1 coordinate 120,888, forward strand.
TGGCATCCCGATACTGATAGTCAAAGTCTTCTCCAGAGATGAAGATGCTGCGTAGCCAGAACATGAACTGATATTGCGGCCATATCGCTACGTTTAGTCCCGTCTTTGGATCGAGTGCCCATGAGGTGCAGCCAGAGGCCCACACAAGTGTCTTCAGCTTAGCCTGGAGCCAGTCGCTTTCTCTAATGGCTGCGCGATAGGTAACATCTACCGACGTGAAGAGCTTGGAAGGCCACAAAGATCGTTGCGGTTGTGCCGATTCCAAGATGGGTTTGATTAATCTCAACACGTACGAAATTTGGCATTCGACAGTATATATCACGCTGAGGTGGCCCGTGACTGTATTTGGTCCCATCTACTGCAGATCAGCACAGTGTCACGTCATTTCGTGTGCTGGACTTACCAAATTGAAGAAGTTCTTGACGCCGGGATAGCTTGTCCCAAAATATGCCTGAGGTGCTCCTGAGTAGTTGTTATTCCAAAGATCATTCAGACTGATGCCACCCTCGCCAAAGATCTGCATCGGCCAAAGCATGCGAGCAACTTGAAACCCGGTTGCCAGTATGATCGCATCAGCATTGATGAATCGGCCGCCTTTTGTTAGAACGCCGTGCTCCTTGATCTCCACAACGGAATCGTCATGCACGAGGTCGACATTCTGCTTGTGCAGGCAGCTGAGATAGTCAGTATCCATGACCTTGCGTTTGCAGCCGATTTCATAGTTTGGTATAAGTGCATCCCAGTATCTTTCAGGTGCCATACGCTTGACGTATCGTTTGTTTTCGTCTTTGAGGCCCTGGCGGATTCTAGCACCAGATTGGATATCAAAGCCTGCGAAGTCTTTCTCCATTTCAGCGTAAAGCTTGAAGCGGTACAGCCTCATCGCAAGAGGCATATGCCTCATGAAAGCCTTGAACGCAGCACTGTATTGAGGATTTGGCCTCTCGGCCAAGAACTGCGGGCTTCGAGCGAATTAAGTGATACTGCCGGCCGTTTGGGACATTGCTGGGACAAATTGCGTCGCGCTGCAACCATTTCCTAGGACTATGACATTCTTCCCAGCCCAATCAAAGTCGTGATTCCACCGAGCTGAGTGAAATAGAGTGCCCTGGAATGTACTGGCGCCGGGTATGTCGCACTGCTTCGGGATGGATAGCGAACCGACCCCGGAGACTAAGATTCGGCAGCGCTTGGTGAGTGTCTGCTTGGTCTGCTCATGCTTTATAGTCACCTCCCAAAGCTGCTCGGGCTCATTCCAGCGTGCTGTCTCGACTGTGGAGCGAAACTGAATCCGTGGAATCAGATTGTACCTGGAAGGACTTCTATCAAATCGTGCACGATCAAAGACTCGGGCGTACCACTGACTGCTCGGCGACGTTGCGAAAGTACGCCTGGATCTCGGAACGCATTGAGAACTTTTGAGACCAATCTGGATTCAAGGCGAAGGAGAAACTGTAGAAGTGGCTAGCGACGTCGCATCCGCAGCCTGGATATGTGTTCGCTTTCCAAGTACCCCCTTCAGACGTGGATTAGTAGAGTTTCAGGCACATGTCGTCCCCGGGCGAGACTAGTCATGCTTACCAACGTCATCCTCCTTCTCGATGAGCTCTAAGGAAGTGAAGCTGAAGTTGCGGATCAATTCGATGGCGATGCTACAAAGCAAAGGGCAGGAGGTCAGCGTGTGTCTCAGACATTGGATGCTTTCCGGCCTTTAGTTTCTTACCCGAGACCAGACATGCCCGCGCCAATGATCAGGACGTCAGTGTCGATAGACATGATTGTGCTTGCGCGAGTGCGAAGGAGCTGCTCGATGCTACGGAGTATATGCAGAAGATGAAGGACGACGGGGAGGAAAGGGAAAGCGATGTCTGAATGTGAGATGGAGCATTTCTTAAAAGCTCCACGACAGCCTTATCCTGCGGGAATGCCTTGCCTTGTGGTGCAGGTGGACCGGCTGATAACTGATACGTCCAGCAGTGACCATTGACTGACATGGTATGGGGTCCATGACATTGAATAATAATGCTGCAGGTGGAGGACTGGACTGGGGAGGATTGAAGTGTGAAGGTACCTAAGCTCTACTGTGTGGGAGGACGGAGCACGGCAAACCTTCTCGCTGGCGGCCCGTGCAATCTCAGGAGCCGGAGGGAAGGTGAAGCGGCGTCCATAGAGCCTTTGACCTGCTGTGCACAAGCGCGATACTGTACACGCATTCACCCACACCCCGACTCAGCGCAGCCCACCACTACATTGTATTCGGCAAGCAAGTATGCCGGCCCGACGAGGCGACATAGCCGCGCATCGGCTCGAGGTTGAGCAGAGGACTGCTGCGGGCGCTTCGTGCGAGCAGATCGCTGAGGAGCTTCGAGCTAACCATGGCCTCGAGGTATGCCTGCTCCATAATAATCGATCTGGCCCCTGCTGGCCTTCAGCACACATTTCCTGACTTCTGACTTCTCGTAGATCTCGGCCAAGACAGTAAGTCGCCACCGCGTCGCATGGGGTCTCCGCCAACGAAAAGCTGGGACGGGCCGGAAATGTAAGTACCTGCGACAAATACCTCCTATGTCTTCTAGATCTGACGCTGATGGTTGCAATACTGTCTGGTAACATCTTGCTCGTCTGCCCAGTGCTGACGATGCAGATAGTCCCAGATCGAAAGAAAGTGAACAAAGGCCGTACGAAGACACAGCAACAAGATGCTCGCAAGGCAGAGATTACGGCGAGGACGCACGCTGGGGAGACTGCGGAGCAGATAGCTGCGGCGTTGCAGGCAAATGGCATATCTCTCTCAAAGGGTGTATCCACAGTATGGCGACTGCAAACTCTCTGGCGTCTCATCCCGTACGACGAGAAGAGAGCTCGCGGCAAATACTCTGAAGCCGAGAAGGCGAAGAAGGCAGCTGCCCGTACGCAAACTCAGACCCAAGAGCAGCAGCAGCAGCCCAAGAAGAGAGGCCCACGCAAGAAAGAAATTGCCGCCCCGTCCAATCCGACGGAGATCCAGCACTACCCGAGCGAATGCTCTTTCGGACCGCAGAAACGCGCTCCTGTTCTGGCTCCCGCTCTGAGACCAGAATCTGCGCCTGATGACGGACTGATCAATATCGACCCTATCGATGTAAACATGACGTCCGATGCCCATGCGACCCCTGTTGGACAATATCAACAATACGCCCCATCGGCGGCGGCGCCTACCTCTGTGGACATAGCAGCGGAGCTCATGTCTGCAGACTTCCTTGTCGACTTAGCCTCGAGCACGCTCGCCGCCGCTCATAAGGTGAAACAACTTTATCTTGCTCAACAGGCTCTACGCCCTGCGGAAGGTTTGACAACCGCTATTCCCACTGCAGACGACATCGTAGCCGCCAAGAGGAAGGTGCAGGAAGCAGCTGCTGTCATGTAAGTTGCGCTCTCCTCTCCACTCACGTCACGTGCGGGGATATCGAGTCCCATCACTACATGTTCGGTATGCAACAGGACTCGTGCTGACTTTGAACAGGCATGATCTCGCCAATCCAGACGTTGTCAAGACGTGAGAGACGCGGAGCATACACACTGCAGATGCAAACACCCGTGATCGTAGGATTATATGTTCGCACATGAAATCGGCCCGAGACTCGACCACATCTCACTCTACCAGCAGGACTTTCCTTGGCTTGTACTGTGCTTTTGTGGCAGTTTTCAGAGCTACAGCATTACACGCAGTATGGCGGATTGAATCCACCTTTTTGGTAATCCGCCCATAGATCTTCGAATGCAACCACAAGACTCTCTGACAGGGGACCTCTCTCACAAGCTGTCACATTCTCCTGCATTTGCGAAAGGTTGCTAGCGCCCAGGACAAGACCGTCTTCGGATCCCAATGCCGAATGGTACATCAGCCATCTCAGCGTCGACTCCTTCAATGTCAGGCCGCATTGCTCGCACGCTCCGCTTAGCTTGCGATGAAGTTGTAATGTTAGGTCGTTGACGTACCTGTGAATGGCATTCTTCATCAGTATTTGTGTTTCACAGAGCTTGTTCTGGGGACACTCACATCGCCTGGAAGTGTTTCATTTGGTCCATTCGGCCGCCAGCTGGGGGTGTACTCAGCTCCTCCGCTATCAATGGGTCAGCGACGTTCTTCGACACGCCAAACACCATGAGTCGTTCCAACATGGAATTCTACCGCAGAATTCTTACCTGGCCGAGAGAAGAAGCCTCCTGCGAGGGGAGAGTACGCGTAAAAGCTCATTTCCAATCTGCGCAAAGTTGGAAAGAGCTCAGTCTCCGCTGTCCGCGCCAATGGATTGAACCCTCCTTGATATACGGTGGGAAGGAGCCAGTTGCGGGACTTGCAGATGGAGTGTATTTGCTCTACTTCGTCTCTGTTGAAATTGGACAGGCCGAAACGGACGATTTTGCCCTCTTGATGGAGCTGGTTGATCGCCTCGCAAGATTCTTCGAGTGGTGTCTGCCTGTCCGGCCTAAAAAGCAGTGAGTGGAAGGTCCGCCAATGCGTCAGGAATGGCAATTCTATGAAAGGCTACGGTTGCCCCAGGTTTCGCGACAAGCTGAGCAGCAGTAGCAACGAGCTGAGTGCCACTCTGGGGGCATGATACTGACCCATGAAAATAATACAAATCGATCTTCTCCTGCTTCAAAGCCGTCAGTGAGGCATTGGCATTCTTCCAAACCGCCTCTACTAGCGATCAGTAAACGTGTCTCACTATGAACAACAGTGCTCATTCTCTTCCGCTCAGCGTATCATCTCACACGTACACACATACTGACCTTTGCTCAACGATCCAGGAGAAAACCCCGGTGCCTTCGTCTCAACCTCAAACTGCTCTCTCACTTGGGGTAATTGGCCTAACAGCTCTTCGCTCTTGCCAGAGTTGTAGACCCGCGCAGTATCAAGCTCCTTGATTCCGTGTTTTTGGAGGAAGTCCAGGATGGGTGCGATTTGCGCTGGAGTTGCCATACGTGCAGAGCCTGAGGCTACGGAAGAGCCCATGAGCCCGGCGATGATTCGAACCATGGTGATTGATGTCTCCGGATGAAGGAGCGGAGTTCAGAGGTTTGTGTTCGTGTAACGAGTCACGACGGAGATACGTACAGCGATCCTTGGAGTTGTAAAGTGACACAACGTCGGATTTATGTCTCTATGTCAATCATGCGTGCGCTTAAACTGGTAGCCTATGTATGACTAAAGGGAGCTGGAGGACACGGCCGCATTGCCGCAAGTCCACACAACAGCGCAGGATTTGGTCAGCAGACCAACCCCACCAAGGCAGGTGAAAAGAACAGAACCCGGTGTACTACACTACATGAGGTCGGCGGCTCAGATAGCCCATGCGTTAGGGACAATGGGTATCAAGCCCCATCGAGACCTGACATCTTCTCGGGAAGCAATGTGGAACGGTATCTTGGGTGTCGAGGATTGGGGATTAATTGACGGGCTGAGCACAGATAGCAGCAGTTTGCACAACACTCAAAACGTCCCAACTCCACAACTCCCGCCACCAAAGACAAATTGTTATCAATCTCTTGTCACTATCCCTCAAATGTCAACATCGAATATCATGGAGTGTAGTGGCGCTGTTTAGCTCAATGCGGCACTCCACCGCCTCTGCCGTTGTTAATGTAGGCATTTGCCAGCTGCGTTAAGAGCGGCTTGGCAACAGGAGCGACTGTCTCCCAGTTCTTCTTGCCCTTCTCAAATATATCATTGAAGCCTTGATTCTTCTTCCTGCTGCCTCGCCTCCTGTCGTAATCATCGTAGTTATCGTCGTAGCGATCATCGCGCCTTCGGTCATCCCTTCTGGGATCCCGTCGGTCAGCATGACGATCGCGGTCTCGTCTCGCATCACGTCCGTCAGTTCTATAGCCTCGATCATAATCATCTCGGTTAGATCGACGAGGCCGGTCGGTACCATAGCCGGCGTAAGGGTCATCGCGGCGGCGTCGATCTCTATCATCACGTCGTCTACGGGGCTGCTCGAATTCGTCGCTGTCCTCTTCCGGAGCGGGCGGCGGAGGCCTTCGGTCATGCTTGGCCCTTGGACGCACAGGCGGCTCTTCGTATGGATCTCGCGCAAGCTTGCTTCTTGGAGGAAGCTCATCATATGGGTCTAGACGATCTCTATCACGGCCCTTTGGACGTCTTGGTGGATCTGGCTCGTCGTGACCATCTCTTGCTCGCCGGCTTTTTCGTGGTGGTGGTTCAGGCTCCAAGTCCTCATAGGGGCTGCGAGTCGGGCGAGCAGTCCTGTCTGGTAGCGGTGCTTCATCATACGGGGATCGCCTGCTTTTCCGCTGTCGCCTTTCATTCGCGACTGGATCTGCTTCACCGTTGGCCAAATCGTCGTAAGGACTCCTGCCACCTTTGCGGCGGCGGCGATAGTCGTCACCATGGCCTTTCTCCGCGTCGGTGCCAGGGACTGGTATCGCGCCCGGGGGAGGGCCGTCTTCAGCCGCGGCTTTGCGGGTCTTCTCGGGCTTGTCATACGCATCCCGATCATCGCCTATGGGAGGCGGTGGGATGTCGGGTTCGTCCTGTGCCTTGTCCTGACGCCTTTCATCTCTGTGCCGGCGACGAGGCACATAGTCAAAGTCTTCGTCGCTCGCATCGTACGTATCTCTCCTTCGCCGTGCACTGGAGCGCAGCTCATCTGGTCTTGGATCACGCGCCTTGGGCGGCGGTCGACGATAGACATCATCGTCGTATGCATTGTCGTCCACGCCTCTGGGAGAGCGTCGTGGACGATCTCTCGACCGAGACCGGGGATCGTCTGGGTAAGCGGGCATGTGGCAATGGGGAGAGGGTACGATGCGTGCTGGTCGTTGTCTGTTCGTGTCGCAAGTATGGGACAAGCAGAAGAAGGCTCGTGGCTGCTAGTCAGGGCCGGCAGAGAGCAGCATGGGCGCGGCGGAGGGAGGGTGTTGGTGCGTCTGACGGGTGTCGTTAATAAAGCACAGGTCGAGAGCGAGGTCGAAGGATTGCTGATCGGCAAGGCGACGTCAGCGATCCCCTGTCCAATCCCGACAGCCACCACCTCGGCACACCGGGGAATTAGCGATTGGAAACACGTCGGCGAGAATACTGGAGCCGGTCTCGCACCGGCCTCGCGCACACAGCACAGCACAGCACACACAATAGTCACACACACACACACACACACACACACACACACACACACACACACACACCACACAGGCAGATCCCACGCAGCGTCCACGTCCTGCGCGCGGGGAGCATGTCGTGCGCCGACCGCTGCAGTGCTGGTTCGTGGTCGTCTTCCGACCACACGATTCATAGTCTGCCACGATCATGGTACTGCTCATATCATGGCCAACTGTCGCTACGCACATGTAACATGCCCCAACACCAGCTGTCATTGTCATGCCATTCGTCTCCTCATGCGTCACTCCGCTCGCCGCCTCCATCGCCGTCTTCCACGTACGCTTGTAGCTGGCGCCTTGGAATTTCTTGCAACGACTGCGCTTTCGTGATCGATGATGGTCGTCTCTGCTCCGGTCCCGTACTCTCGCGGGAAGCACGCTCTGCGACAGAGCCCTGTCGTCTTGGCGGTGCAGGCAAGGGCGAGGGCTTCTGAGATGATGACGATTCCTCCGCCGGCACTTGGTTCCGTCTCGAACTCTTGATCCTGCATGGAGATGATGACTCGGTCGCACTCTCCTCGATCAGCGGGACTCTGCAAAGCAGCTTGACGCTGTCACTGCGTCGCAAGTCGCGTTTGCTGCCATGTCGTGTCTCCGCTGTGGTGTGATGAATCCATGGCCCTGCAGTGCTCGCCGTCTCGAAGCTGGACTGCTGCGTGCGATCCGCGTCTCCCCAAGCAGCGGCTCGTCTCCTCTCGTGCGGCAATCTCGCATAGCCTTGGATTGACTCCGGCTTCCACGGCGGGCTCTCGCGACTGTGAAGCCCATGCCCGGCTATTGCAAAGGGAGAGGGAGACAATGGCGCGATCTCACTGCACCCAGCCTGACGGCGATGTGACTTTGGCGTGAGCGCGTTGTTGAGAGAAGACCTCAATTGCGCGATGACTTCGCCGCGTTCATCGTGTAGTTTGGAGAGGTTGTGCAACTCATCCCTCAGAGCTCGAAGTTCCTGCGTCCCATGCTCCAACTCTGCATCCTTCTGCTCCATCAAGCATGCACCTCTGCCTATGATCTGTTCTTGCTGATAGACGACCGCGTCTTTGGACTCACAGAAGTCGCGGAGTCGTCGGACCTCCTCATCTCTCCGCAAGATCACATCGTCCATTTCGTCCTGTCTAGACCTCTCAGCATCCTGCAGCGCCCGCTGCAATTCGGTCATTTGCCGATGAGCATTTGAAAGGTCGGATTTCTGCTCCAAGAACTTTTGTTGTATCTGATAGTGCTTCGACGCCCATATTTGAAGAGCTGCGTCTTTCGACCGAATTTCTGCATCTCGCGCCTCGATCTGGTTCTGATGCTCCCGTAGCATGGCGGAGAAAGTTGCCATGGTGCCCTCACGCTCGTTGAGATCCCGAGCCAAGTCTGCGATAGTCTCGTCTGCCTGCGATTGTGCAGTCCGGAGCTGCTCGAGTTCCAAATCTCTCCGTCGAAGGGCGTTTTCACTTTGCCTGATAGTCTCCTGCGCTCCACGCATGAGTTCCTCGAGCTGAGCAATCTCTCGGTCTCTAAAGGCTACTCCTTCAGAAGCGTACAGACCAATAGACTCTTCAAAAGGTGCTCCGCAAGCCGTCTGAGGCTGACCTATATGTGCGTTGCAAGCATTCTGAAGTACACCTGGTCGCCCGTCAAGCTCACTTTGTAGCCGAGGGAAGCTCTCAGTAGTCCAGCCGTGCCGGGACGAATCTGACACGTCTAAACGAGGGTGCGTAGGAGACGGCTCGTACGCCTGGCCTTCATCGGATCGCTTTACATCAGAGGTGTCGCTTCCGTTCGGGGTGAAGCGGTACGGGCACAAAGCATGATCGACTCGGTCTTCCAGATCTGACAGTGTCTGCTCTATATCAGCAACACGGGAGTTTAGGCCGCGAACATCAGTTCGTAAAGAGGTGAAGAGCTGCCAGAACAGAGGACCGGAGGGTAAAGACATGTTGTTGCGTGGAAACATCGGAGACGCGGTAGTTGGAGAGTCAAATATGGTGGTGCTGGCAGAGCTGGCGGGCCCGGCATCAACGGCATGACGTGTTCGCTCATTGCGAGCGTGGTTGAGAGACTCTTGTATGGCAATCAGGCGCGACTTGACGTCCTCGATGTGGCAGAGGAACGAGTCTTGCTGGAGGTAGAGGCTGACGGGCGACCGCCGGTTGTACGAGGCAGCCATCTGAGAGACGCGGGTCTTCAGCAGGTGCAGCTCTCGTTGAAAAGCGCGTTCGTCCATGGTATTGGCGTAGATGGATGACATTTCCTGCTCCTCGTTTGCTGGATGCCGGGTGCACGCGGACACGGTCGTCAGGCGCAGTGGCTCCGCTGTTGCTCGCTCGCGAATCTTCTCGCCCACGTCTGCACTCTCACTGGTCAGATGTGAACGTAGAAACTGCTGATGCGCTGGATCGATCTGCTGTGGGCGAGCTTGGGCACAGATGGGGAGAAGGGGCAGGATGATGTAGAGTGGATGGGAGAGAATGTAGCCGACCATGAGGTGTGTAGGTAGGTGGGTCGAGGTAGTAGTGGCTGAAGAGGTGAGGCGGGGCAAGACCCGTGGCTAAAAGTCATGGCGCATGTTTGTCTACTTTTCCATTCACTGAATAGTTACCTCTCGCTGCAAAACGCCGCTGTCGATGCTGGGGGTATACCTGCGCTATCCATTCCCCAAACTCAGTGAGTTTCTATGCATTTCTGCGCAATCATAAACCCCCGGACGGCCACTTGTTCAACGTCCCTTTCCGCTAGACCTGCCAGCTATCGTACGCCTTATTTCGCCGTGTGTCATGCTGTCGTAAAAGTGCAATTGTCCGCGTGTTGCTCTTCGCAAGACAGCCGCTGTAAATGCATTCAGTGCCCGTCTGCACAATCGGTTGTTCAGACCGAGAACTTGGCCTTCGCGCGACTGCTACCCGCGTGGGCAGAGTCTGCATGACCGCTGAATTCCACAGCCTCGCCTGCGGGAAGGTTAAGGACGTCCTTGAAGCGCTTGCCGATACGCTCAAGGCGCTTGCGGCCCTCGTCACGATCTTGGCCCTCGTCCTTGCGACCCTTGGGTGGCTGACCAGCGGTTCGTGTCCAGAGCCCAACACGCCAGAACGCCTTGCGAATGTTGACGACGACGCCCATGACCTCGTTATCGTTCTCGTCCTCAAGCATCTCGCCGATTCCGGCAAGCATGATGTTCAGCCAAGTCTCGTCGTTTGCCTTGCTGCCCTTGAAGGTGTATGCCCAGCGTCCGCCATACTTGTTCTGTGGGTCTTCCCATTCTGGGCGTACGCCCGACTTGAAGAGGTGGTAGTCAGACTTCTGAGCGAGCTCTGAGGCGGGTGTGATGTTGTTCTGGCAGTGAACAAGTCAGCTCATGAAAGTGCGAGGCGTCGCGAAAGCAGCAAGGGGACACTGGGACACTGAACATGAGGAACAGGTACTTACGTAGATGCCCCAGAACTCCTCGACGCTGTTGAAGCTGATGACCTCCTTGAGCAGCTCGTTCCAGTCCTGCTTGCCGCTTGGAGGCTTGGTGAACCACAACGTCCAGGTATGCTGCAGAGCGTGCTTGACATTGAAGTTTTGCGGATCATCGAAAACGGTCACAATCTTCTCACCGTCGGCCGGCTTGTCGCCATTGGCGCCGTTGGTTGCGTCGGTGATGCCGCCCTCTGGCGAAATGGGGATGGTGTCGAGCGGCACAGGCTCGGAGGGGTTTGGTGCTGGCGTTGGGCCGTTGGTCGCGACTTCGGCCATGGCGGTGGCGGCGGTGGCGGCGGTGGAGTGGCCGGGGGCGATGGGGTGTTCGAGTTGGCCGGCGGCGCGTGAGGCGGAGTAGAGGCAGTACGTAGGCAGCAAAGGGCGGTGGAGTACGGCGCGCTGGGCAGACCGAGTGTTGGAGGGGATAGCAAGGAGTGTGCGGTCGGAGTCAATGGCGGTAGAGGGAGAGGCCTCAGAGGGTGGAGGTAGAAGTAGTGTTCAGTGATGATGATGGCAGGCGCGGGTTGTCGGTATGTGCAAGTGGTGAGTGTCCACGAGAGGGGAGTAGTCCACGTTGTTGCAATGCAGTCAAGGTGCAGTGGCAGTCGCAGTCGCAGTGGCAGTCGCAGTCGTGCCGTTCCTTCTTTCTTCTCAAGTGGTCGCTGCGGCTCGGAGAATCGGCGCTGGGCGGCCGCTGCAGGGTCTGTGCGCGCTAGCCACTTGAGGCAGGGCAGGGCAGGGCGGGCAGGGCAGGGCAGGCACGGCTTCCGGGCTTTCATGTGCGCTTTGGCAATCACATGTGCAGTGCAAGGCATCAAATGCAAACGACAGTCTGCGTCTGCAAGGCTGGTAATGTGGAAACATGACAGAGGCGGGTAGATCTCTCGGAGCAGTCGGAGCACGACAGTAGGAGAGCGTATGTGTCTAGAAGATGTCGTCGATGGCCTCCGAGTCTCCTGAGAGTGAGCTGCATGCGGCCAGTCCTGATGGCTCCCAATATGCGGACAGTCGCCCGGCCACGGCACCCGGAGATACAGGCAGTGACGACGAGTCGGCTTCGGCGGAAGCATCAAATGCGCGCTTTCACGGGCCCGACAGCAGCTGGAGGCATTACACGCGCGAGGAGCGAGACCTGGCCCGATCCCTGGACCAGACAGAGAACGACGACCTAAGCATTCACCTGTACAACGCGCACCAGTGGAAACTGCGCTGTCGGCAGCATTCGCTCCCAAGCACTATCCGATCGTGGGCGGCCAAAGACCGCTGGCTGCAGCCCGATCAGAATGGCAAACTGCCTTTCCATCCCGATCGCCAATGGACAGCTTGGCCTCTGAAGCCGCCGCACGTTCCACGAAGCTCTGAGGTTTGGGGTAGAACGACTGCTCTTGGCGACGATGGCGACACATACCGCAGACAAGAGTCTTGGACGCCAGCTCTAGAGCTACAGGAGCTGATCACAGCTAACTACCTCCGACATGCCAAGAATCAGTTTCGCCTTCGAGACTGGCTGCCAACACAAACTTCAGCTAACGCGGAAGACCACGTCGGCTCTTTGCTTGCACTCTCCAGCTCGCATTCGCCAGTGGTGTCTCGCAGCGACAGCGAGGGTGGAAACAACGACCCTTTACCCGGGGACGATGGACTGGAGGCTGAGGACCATGACCGCTGCTTAGCGCCTGGCTTGCTCGCAGACGATGAGATCAGCAGCACCCTAGCGAGACCTTCAGTCCGCCACGTCACAACGAAGCTGGAGGATGTTCTCACGGGGCTTCATCGTAGCAGGCGAGGGCACGGAGCAGAGCGAAGCAACTCCCGAAGTCGAACCTCTCGACCCCCGTCCAGGGCATCGCCGCTTGTAACAAGCCTCACATTCTCATCTGGACTTTCTGACGCTGATGCCGAGAATTCGACGTCTCCAAATAGCCCTCGACAACGCCGCATGGGAAGCCGAGATGACCAACCCCTAACTAGACACAGCTCCAAGCGCCGCAAGCTCGGCGCACGGGACTGGAGTGAAGTTTTGGGCATAGCTGCCTTGGTAGGGTGGGACAAGGACGTAATTGATAGAGCTACACGAAGATGCACGGCACTGTTTGGAGAAGGCTTCACGACTCGTACTATGCCCGAAGTCACGTCCGCAGGTATCCAGGATTCCGTGGTCGAATACCTACCGCACAAAAGTTGGAAGGACTCGAAACCTCTCCACGGCATAGATAGCCCGGGCCGTAGCAGTCAACATCTTGATACGCCAAAATTTGCTTGCCCGCATGCCTCCTGCTTCAGGCATAAGTCGCCTTTCGATAAGATATATCGTCTTCGGGAGCATCTTCAACGGAAGCACAAGCATGAAGGCCACGAGCTTGCCGCGCTTGTGAGCGATGTTCCCAGAAAACAGCTTGCCGAACTCGGTAGCGCGCTATGGAAAACTAAAGAACAAGCAGAAGGAGATTATGCTTCTGCAGCACTTGCTTTGGGTCCTAGAGACTACCTAAAGACAATCGATTTGTCTCTTGGCCGTTCGAAAGATAGACAGTTCCGGCGGAAAGCAAGCAATGAAAGGATCAATCATTAAGCAAATTCTTTATTCGATGGTCGAGCGTAACCACGAAGGTTCTGTGTCCTGCAGTGAGTGACCGATAGGCTTTGATGCTTCCAGAGCATGAAGGCAGGACGCGTCTGCAGATCACCACATGTCGAGAAGGCGGATGGCTGGCTCTTGAATTTCAAAAATGTGCGCACCTTCGCGCCGGTGAGGTTGCAGGTGAGGTCACAAACGAGCTTGCAAAGTGAGGCTGCAGGTTGTAGGTGAGGTTTGATTTCATTTCAGGTGAAGATGTGATGCAGGGGCAGTGAGGGTAGGAGGTCCGTGCCCGTGGTTTAGTGAAGGCGAAGTTTTGACCGTTGGCGGCTGCGAGCTTTCTTCGTGAGCACCTACAAACAACAATCTGGCTACTTAACTCTGCCTCTCCTCGACAAGAATCCAGCGACTGAATTTCTGGCCTCCTACGGCGCCTCTCCAAACACATAAGACAGCAAAGGTAAACCTCTCAAGCACATCCGTTCCACTTTCACTGACCAAGTGCAGATGTCTGACAAGAACGCCTTCACCGAGAAGGAGATGAAGATCATGGCATTGGCCTGGCAGTGCTTCGATGAGCAGCCAAAGGTACTCCATCATCCACAGTAGCGCTTCGCTCAATGCTCGCTGACACAAAAGCAGATCAACTACGAACAGCTTGCCGATAAGGCGGGTTACACCAACGTTCGTTCCGCTTCGAACGCCTGGGCGGCCATCAAGAAGAAACTCGCTGCACAGGCTGCTGATGCTACCGGCGGCAACGGCGAGGCAAGCGAGGCCTCAAAGCCGACTAAGGCTACGCCAAAAAAGCGAGGACGCAAAGCTGATGGCGAGGATGGCGAGGACGGCGAGACTCCCGCCAAGGTACGTATAGCACTTCGAATTCTACGAGGTTCTCTTGCTAAGGATCATGCTAGAAGATCAAAAGCCGCAAGGGCAAGTCAGCTCCGAAAGATGACGGGGAAGCAGGTGGCAAGGGACAGGACATTGCAGTCAAAGCGGAGGCAGCTGAGGAGGATGATGACCTCTAGAGTTGATCAGCCACCACCGTGATACACAGGAGAATGCCTGGCTCACTGAGCTTCAGTCGCTCTTGACACTTTTTCTCTGGTCAGGCAAGTGTCTATCTTGCGTAATGACAGTCCAGAACTAAGCAATCCGGAGCTGCAAGTAGCAAAAGAAAACACATGATGTCTTGATGAACGTTGAATCACACTTCGAAGGTCGTCTCTCATGTCACCGATAGCCCAACGTTCGTGTTCGCGTGATTGAAAATGCAGCGTTTGCATTCACTTCACATGCTGCAGAAACGCGACAGCAACAAAGATACTTCACTCGCCTTTTCCACTTCTTTCCGTTCTCCACCCCCCAGCCAGCACTCGAACATCCTCCAAACCCTCATTATCCGCGTCCCTAATTTCGCCAAAAATCGCGGCATTTGCCCTCCAATCACCGCACCCATCAATCGCTCTCATCATGTCGGACAAACAGAAGGAGATCAACTTCACCTAGCGAGACTTTGAGCTCCTAGCCAAAGCCCTCACCTGTACGTTCCATCATATCCTCACATCATGTTCCGCCAGTTGCTGACCTTCCGCGCACGCAGGCACCAAGGAACAGGTTGTGATCGACTACGCCAAATTCGCCGAAGCGGGCGGCTTCGAGAACTCCAACTCGGCCAAGGCTTCCTGGCACGGCATCAAGAAGAAACTTGACAAGATCAACGAAGGTGGAAAGCTGGGTAGGTCTCCCAACACTCGTCCTCCTCAAGATACGTCGAATCATTCGCTGATCATTATCTTGTCGAGCATAGCTACTTCAGCCGCCGGCGCTGGTGGCGACGGCAGCGATGTGTCTGCACCGGCTGGCAAGAAGCGCAAGGCGAACACGGCTGGCGAGAGCGGAGCCAAAGAGGACAACGAGGAAGAGACGGTGCCGCCTGCAAAGGCCTCGAAGACCCCCAAGGGTGCTCGCAAGCCAGCTGGCAAAGGCCGCAAGGGCAAGGGTGCTGTCGCTGCTGCCGATGCACCTGGCGAGGAGGAAGCTGCTGGCGAAGATGACAACGACAATGTCGAGGGCGCCAACGCTGGAGTGAAGAAGGAGGCTGCTGGTGACGACTGAACGCTTCTAGATTCGTGGATCCATACACAAGTCCCGGGGTCCCACATGCCGCCATGATCATGAGGAGCCATAACTGGAGCGCAAGAGAAGTGAACTTCGTTGAGCGCTTGATAATGGATATAAGCAAGCGACTGGTTCAAGATGGACTTGGTAC
This sequence comes from Pseudocercospora crystallina, assembly GCA_003666085.1. Taxonomy (NCBI): domain Eukaryota; kingdom Fungi; phylum Ascomycota; class Dothideomycetes; order Mycosphaerellales; family Mycosphaerellaceae; genus Pseudocercospora; species Pseudocercospora crystallina. The sequence continues at coordinate 136,358 of QQNG01000289.1, forward strand.
TTACCACTTGTCTAGGATTGCATCGTCTCAAATATTCACAAGCGATTGGAAGGATTATTCATAGAGAAATCACTACCGCCTGTCATTGCCCTGTCCTCAGTGCCCGTTCGCCCTCCTGCAGAATCGCCGCACCTCTTTTGGATCATATCCAGCAGTCGTAGCGGTGTGTTCGCTTCCCGTCATCATATCTAAACTGCCGCCTCCCGTCTCGAGAGCATCTGCCGTTTGAGGGGGCTCCCGGGTCCATTCAAGTTTGCTCTATATACACAGGTTTGTTACTGGAGCCAACAGCCGTGAGAAAATTAGCTTCCATGCTGCATTGAGGTGGGCTCATTCGATGAAGATGAGTAAAGGATGTGAGACTGCGGCTCAATCGACGAGCAGGCTTTGTAACCTTGCTTCCGCGGAGATGACCTGTTTTCTGTGTTAGGTATGCTATGTGCTTCAAGCGTTGAGATATGACTTACGTCGACAGCCTGCCTGACCTCTAATACCCTGCGGCATTCGCTGACCCAGTCTCGGGAAAGAACGCCAGCCCATCCCTTCAGGCCATTCATCTCTCGCGCAGCGGCATCAAGGTCGCCCTCCTCAAGTAGGACTTCAGTCCGCGCCAGCGTTGCCTCTACATCGTCACCTGCAGGCAGACCCCGGTCACTCTTCTTATTGAACATCAGACGTGACAAGACCGCACTTGCTGCGTGGCTCGCAACGCCGGCATCCTCGGGCAATAGAGAAGCCTTTCTGACCTCCGAAGCGACCCGTCTGAATCGATCGATAAGGTGAGCCGCGGATGGCACGCCGCGCTGATACGCAGCTGGGTTGATTGAAGCTATGGCAGCATTCACCACCTCGTTGTTCTTGCTGACCTCTTTGAGCGCAACGAGCTCGTTAATGAACGGAACTGGAGTGTCGGATTCAGCAAGCTTCGCCCGGATGGCTTCGAGTGCGACCTGCAGATGCTGAGTCTGAAGGGTAGCATCCACAACGCTGTTCCACTCTGAAGTCAGGCTTTCCAGCTCTGCGACGCTGCTGGACAGCTCGTCAAGCTTGGACAAACGTCCGTTGCGCTCTTCTTCAACCTTGGCTCTAACACTATCCATGAACTTCTTCTGCAGTGCAATCTCCTGCTCAATGAGTGCGTTCTGGTTTTTTTGCGCGTAGACCTGCTTAGCTGCATCAACTTCGGCCGACAGCTTCTGTTGGTAACTTGTACTGAGCTTTTCTCGCTCTTGCTCGTATTCCTCCCGCCACCTAGTCTCTTGCTCGCGCATCTCATTCTCCAACCTACGCACGAGCTCTTTAGCGGCTTGGTCGAATTCGAGATGCGCATTCTTGATCTGTGTGTCCGCATCTTGCGCAGCCTTCTCACGTGCGATCTTAATCTCGGAAATGACCCTGCCGATGTTTTCTTTGGCCTCTGCCAGCGTGGACCCGAATTTTGAAGCATCAGGCGAAGCATTCACGGCAGTGATCACACCATTGACCAACTTGATAAGCTCCTGAACTGCAGGTTCTTGAGCATCAGGTGCATTGAGATGATCGACAGTGGACACGGCGGGTGGTGCAGGTTTGGAGGGCTCGCTCGACTTCGAGTCACTGCTTTTGTCGCCCTGTGCCTTTGGTAACAGCTTCTGCGAGACTTCCGGGGCCTCTGCTTTCGTGGAATCCTTCTTTTCCGATGCCTTAGCAGGTGCTGACGCGGTTTTGGGCTTGTTCTCCTCCACTGCGCTGACGTGGGCGCCTTTCCTACCGAGATCAGACCCAGCATTGTCCTCCGCGATGCGCGGATTGACGCCGCTCTGCCGACCGATTGTCACCTTGTTCTCACCGCGGGTTTGTGGCCAGTTGCGGCCTGACGACGCAGAACTAGGGAATCGTTTGCGGAATTCGCGCTCCTCGAAGTAAGACACAGCATCCTCGCCGAATGGCACGTACTCGGTGAAAAAGTCGTGAAAGTTGTCGCTGACCAGGGCGTAGTATACTCCTCCTGCGTAGCCCAGGGTGGAAAGGACGAGGACGGTAAGTAAGAAGCGGCGAAAGCGACCTCTCCTCTTCGGGGGCGGAGGAAGCGCAGGCTTCGCTCCAGTGAAGGCGGACGGCGGAGCTGGCGGAGTCGACTTCACGTCGGCGGGCGTAGGCGGCGTTCGTGGGGCAGCCTGAGGGGGTACATCGGTTGCGGACTGGGCTGGGCTCGTTGTACTCGTCTGGAGCACAGGCGGTTGAGGCACGCCAGCGGTGGTGGTTGCGCTCTGCGTTCCCGGAAGGACGGTCTTGTCGGGCGACCTGGCGTCGGCAAATGCCCTCTACATAGTCCCGGTAGTCAGCGCTGAAGCTAGAGGGAGTAAACGCGAATGACCGCCGTTATGAAAACATGAGGGAAAACGGGGTTGGTCACGCACAACTGCCAATGGCTGCCATTGGCGCCTCAAGCCATTCCGAGCTTGAACAGCGCCGACTCGCAGCATCGCGTGCGGCGTCCTGACAAGCGGAGTCAGGAGGGGTGGGCGGGCGGAGCGGAGAAGCGGTGGTGAAGTGGTGGTGGTGCAATTAAGAGCAGAAGCTGGAAGTCGGCAGCATAGTATGGACAGTAGGTACCTTACCTTTGCGCATCTGCGAGCGAACTCCGACCGAGCGGAAGCCTTGGATCGCGAAGAGGTCCGTGCTGAGCCGCCGAACTGGACTGTGAACGTGAGGCCCTAGTTACTTATAAGTAAATAAGCAAATAATCAAGGTATCCACATATTGTATTAGACGTATATATAAGTAGTTATCGTTTTATAGGCCTAATCTAGTTACTAAGTTAATTATAGGTAACGTATTCCACCACTGAGCTGGTCAAAATTTCTTGGCACGATCAACTTCTTAATCAACGTACAATGTCTCAACAACATAGCATACAATTATCGAATCAAGAAGGCAGAATCCTTCTTGCCCTTACTGCCTACCACCAGCGCCAATTTCGAAGCCTCTAACGCGCGGCTACAGCATATAAAGTACCTCCTTCGACGCTGACTAGCCGATACCACGGAACTACCTATCGCCCCGATTCACGACCTATGTAACGCAAGCTCACTACGACCGAAGAGCAGACGATTGTCCGATATATTCTCGACCTAGACTCGCGAGGATTTGCGCCTCGCTTATGTGAGGTGGCAGATATGGCAGATAAATTGCTTGGCATACGAGGTGGAGAGCCAGTTGGTAAGAACTGGACTAAAAGATTCGTGACGCGCTTAGATAAGCTCAAAATGGCCTTCAACCGAGCAAAAGACCGCTAGAGAATACTCTAGGAAGATCCTAAGGTAATCAACGCGTGGTTTAAGCTTGTTAAGGACACCAAAGCCAAGTATGGTATCCATGACTATGATACCCACAACTTTGACAAGACAGGCTTTTAGATAGGTGTCATTGGGTCTATGAAAGTGGTCACTGGTTTAGAGAGACGTACTCGGCCTTAGCTTATTTAGCCTAGTAACCGTAAATAGGTTATAGTGATCCAGAGTATTTATACTGCTAGGTATACAATCCCACCCTTTATTATCTATAAGGGCCGTATTTACATCTCTATATAGTACAAGGAGGTAGATATACCGCGTAATTGGAAGCTCTCGGTCTCTAAGAATAGATGGACAAACAATGCGCTTGGTCTGGAGTGGTTAAAGCACTTTGACACGTATACAAAAGCGCGTCAGGTTAGCGGCTATAGGCTGCTCATTTTGGATAGTCACGAGAGCTATCTCAATCAAGATTTCAAGGATTACTGTCTGGAACATAAGATCCTTACGCTCTGTATGCCACCACATTTATCGTATATCCTACAGCCTCTAGATGTGGTCTGTTTCTCACCACTAAAGCTGAAATACTCCTAACGCGTCCGGGACCTGGCGCGTCGGCGCGTCTTCTATGTCGATAAAGAAACATTCCTTCCGGCCTTTAAAGACGCGTTTTTTAACGTGTTTATAGAGCAGACATGCCAGAAGGCCTTTGAGGCTTCAGGTTTAGTCCCTATCGACGCGTAGGCAGTCATTAACCGCCTTGATGTACGTTTACGTACCCCACCTAGACTACCACCTTATGAGACACAATGGCAGTCGAAGACTCTAAGCAATACGTACGAGTTTAGGTCTCAGTCTAGGCTTGTTAATGACGCTATTACTCGGTCTCCTACAACAGCCTAATATGGCTTCTCCCAGCTTGTGAAAGGTGCCGAAGTAATGCTACATCAAAATACGCTTTTATCTGCCCGTGTCAGCGAGCTTAAACAGCAATTAGATACGATAACAAAGCGAAAAGCACGCAAGAGGAAGCGGATCCAGCACGGGGGCACAATGGAATATAGCGTAGGGTCAGCCAAGGTAGCTACTGAAGCGTCTACAGCTACTTAGCAGTCAAAGAAGACTCGTAGGTCAGTTGGTCTTGAACAGGCCTAGCCAGCTGTACGGCATTATAGCAGCTGCGGAGGGATTGGGCATAACGCTCGAACATGCCAAAAGGGTATAGAAGGGTCTTCTGAATCTGATGAGAGTATAATATTCACAGGTTCTCTATTTGATAGTGATGAAAATGAATGATCCGTAATGCGAGTTGGTTATGCCAAGAAATTTTGACCAGCTCAGTGGTGTAACCAGCTCAGTAGTGGAATACGTTAATTAGAATAGATTATAAAGCCTAGTTTTATAGACTCTATAAAAGGAATAGCGCTAAACCCTACTACTAACGTCGCCTTATAGAGTATATCGATAGATATATAGATTCGCGATATTTTAATAGAGTTATTAGCTCTATAGCTTATACTAATATAGACGACGATAGCTAGATTAAGGAGTACTATAGGCTTAATAATCTAGTCGATAATATAATAGCGGAGCCTCTACGATTCTTATTAAAAAAGCGCTCGAATAAAGTCGATAGTCCTTACTATAGATAAGAAAAGAAACAATCGGTTATTATAATATCTATACTAATAGGTTAGTAATCTAATCGACTAGCGTATCGCTAGCTTAATTATAGTCTTTAGTCTATATCTATAACTACGTCGAAGTTAAAGAAAATAAAAAAGAAGTAAAATAAAAATAAACTAGCGGATAATAGTAATCTAAAGAGCTTAGACTAGTATAATATCGCTAAGGAGTTAGAAAAGGAGTTTAATATACGCTTAATAGTAAAATAGCTTACTAACTACTAGTCTACGCTAAAGAGCTATTATAGTGACTAGATCCGTTATAAGCTATATATAAGTAGATAGAGTACGGACGAGAACGGCGTACCTATAAATAAGCCTAAAGTTAAAAAGGAGTATTTCTTTACTAATCCGAAGTATCTAAAATTTAGGTACTAGCTAACGTATTCTACTACTAAGCTAGTTATACTACTAAGCTAGTCAAAATTTTTTAGCACGATCAACTTCTTAATTAACGTACAATGTCTTAACAATATAGTATACAATTATCGAATTAAGAAGGTAGAATCCTTCTTACTCTTACTACCTACTACTAGCGCTAATTTCGAAGCCTCCGACGCGCGGCTATAGTATATAAAGTACCTCCTTCGACGCTAACTAGCCGATACTACGGAACTACCTATCGCCCCG